>JASAMZ010011430.1:0-40448 GCA_030248115.1 Linhomoeus sp. GSCO2_2
AGATTAACCGCAGGAGCCCGCTTGCGAATTGCACGTGAATACGATACACGACGCATTTTACGGGCACCCGGCCCACACGAGTGTTGTATTTGCAGGCTCCGCTGTCACGAACGCATTAAACCTGGCCACCTCAGCTGGCACGGGTCGAGACTCGCTTCGACGCCTGCTGACAGCGGCTAAGGCGCCGTCCACATCCCGGGCCTACACGTCGGTAGTGGGCCGGTACTTGGATTGGACCAAGTCCGTGAACCTGGCGTCCTACCTGGACTGCGACGCCATGCTAGCCGTCTTCCTTTCGTCGGAATTTCGCCGCAGCCCCAGCCGTTCCGCGCTAGGCGTTACACATGCTGCCTTGTGCTGGTATTTCGATCTGTTAGGCAAATCTCCAAATCTAGCGCGCAGTGCACTGGTTCGCGCCGTTGTCGAGGGAGGCCGCCGCTTGGCTCCGCAGCCTTCCGAACGCGCTAAGATTACCGCACAGGAACTATCCAGCATCCTGGGATACTGCACCCGCGAGGAGGCCTCTCGGGCCGACATCCGGGATTGGGGCGCTCTTTGCGCTCCAATTCTCCTGCTTCCTACGAGTGTCCGAGGTCACCTCCCTACAACTGGCTGATATCTCTGTGTCCCAGCAAGGGGTCACGGTTTCTCTGAGGAGAGACAAGACCAATCAGAGAGGACCACCTCGACGCACGATGGCGGCACGATCGGCGGAGGGCCGATGCCCTGTGGCCATCCTGGAAAAATGGCTGCAGCTGCGCCCAGAAAAATCCAAGTTCGTGTTTCCGTCGTTTTCGTCGCCCTTGCCCGTAACCACGGACTTGGTCCGGCGCGAGTTAAAATGGATCTCTGGCGGTTAGGCTTCGACCGGAAACTGGTCCCACACTCTCTTCGAGGCGGCGCCGCCACAATCGCGGTCGAGCAAGGTGTTGACACGCCCACTGTTATGCGCGCGGGTAGGTGGCGCTCCTCGACCACATTCGAGACACACTACGTCACCCCTTCTCTCGATTCCCTCGCGGGCGCGGCACAGTTATTGGGAAAACTGTAATTCGACATGCCCCTTTCAGGTTTTATACTCTTCGTTTTCAGGCTCTCTCCAGTTCCTTCTTCAAAGCGATTCCCTTGTCCTACTTCGTTGTAATAGTGTTGCTCTGGTTCGCTCGTCGTCAGTCTTCCTCTTCCCGCATTTCGCGCACGCTCGTTTGTTGTCTCCATTGTTACACCCGTTCCACGTGTACGAATACACTCGCTCGCCTCGCTAACTAATACACTCGCTCGCCTTCGCAGTCATTGCACAGGCAAAGCAAAGCGTAAGCAAAATAGAATTTCTCACGAAGCGGAGTTGGCAACGCATACGTAGCGAAGAGAGAAAGGAGCTTGTGAAAGACCTGATTCGTGATCATTGCCAGGTGCTAGATGAAGAATTTGGTGAAGCCGATGGTAGTGAGACCTGATTGTGCCTTTTGACAGTGTGTGTCTCATCGTGTTCATGTATCGAATGTTGACAGTGTGTCTCGTCATGTTCATGTACAGTTAGTTCCACAAAATCGGTCCCGTGCACGCTTCGTGTACGCCCGTGGGACGAACCGTGCACGGCCAGTCGGCCACTTGGCCCTTTGATGGGCGCCCGGCTGCCCCTCAGCCCCGCCCCTTCGGCCCTTCCTCCCTCCCTTCCTTCCTTCAGCCTTACGTACAAACGCGACGCCCGTGACTCCACTTCCCCTCCCACCTTCCTGGAGGAAGGGATGACCCCTAATCGCGTTCGCGCTGTGCTTAGTAATCGTCTCTAACAAATCGCGCCTCTTTTCTAGGCTCCACTCTGCCCAAGCGTCGGACGACACAGTAGATGCTTGGGTAGCCCGTAGACATTTGGGTTAAGGTTATACCAATTTTAGCGCAATTTTCACGGTTTCTTTGACTTCATCATCAAAATTAAGCTAAAATTCAAGGAAATTCGACTTCCTCGTGTGGAAATAATCCCAGTTGAACCGTTTCGCTACAGTATGCTGCATGTAGCGCAGCCGTTGTGCGTAAAATAAAAGACGCATCAATGCCGGGTCGATTTTCCGAAAACCGAATAATCGGAATATCGACCCATCGAAACATACATAGTGCACATCCGATAGTTCGATTCCCACCAGTTGCAATTGCATAAATCGGAACATCGACTGTTTATTTATGTGGTAGTTCGATTTCGCAAAACTACAACTCAGAGAATGAATTGGCGGACATGTACGTACACTGACACTCAGGGCTGGCATGGCAGGCAGTTTCCTTAATGTACGAGCTGCCATATCGATCTACTAGCCGTTCCTTCCCGTTGCAGAGGAAATGGTGATTTGATTACGGCATGTACGTAAGCGCCAGCGTGAGCATCGCTGTGTTGATCGTCAGTAGTCGTGCTGTCAGACAATGGAGTGTTGCATGGCTATGCTAGAAAGGATTGTTTCACTTGCAGTACACGGAGAGAGATCAGGATGAGAAACAAACAGATGGGTGTATACAGGAGGCTTTCAAAGACGCGAACAAAATCACTGGTACACTCACAAAGGCGCGAACAAATCACTGCCAGGCTTACGAAGCCGCGAAACAAATCGCTGCAAGGCTTACAAAGCCGCGAACAAATCACTACCGGGCTTACGAAGCCGAGAAACAAATCATTGCAAGGCTTACAAAGCCGCGAACAAATCACTACCAGGCTTACGAAGCCGCGAAACAAATCACTGCAAGGCTTACAAAGGCGCGAACAAATCAATGCCAGGCTTACGAAGCCGCGAAACAAATCACTGCAAGGCTTACAAAGCCGCGAACAAATCACTACCAGGCTTACAAAGCCGAGAAACAAATCACTGCAAGGCTTACAAAGCCGAGAAACAAATCACTACCAGGCTTACGAAGCCGCGAAACAAATCACTGCAAGGCTTACCAAACTGTGAACAAATCACTGCAAGGCTTACAAAGCCGCGAACAAAAGCACTTGCTTATTGCGCATCACAACGCGAACACATTCCGCTCGCCTGTTCAGCCGCGTTACAGTGGGCTGAACATGGTTACCACGCAGAAAGTTGCCAGCCGCCGCGAGATCACGGGAACAGACTGCACGCGTGTGAACAGCCGCCTAACACTGGGGCGGCAGAACAACAGCTGGCACTACGCAGTCAACACTTCTTTGTAGACAATGTTGCGCGTGTAGTTCCTTTTCCTGGAGCCCAGATTGCCACTGGAGAGTGGAACCTGAAAGAGCAGAGGATGTCGGTAATGTTATGAGGAGGAGAATTGGACATGCATGAGGGAGTGGCGCCTTTGCACACTGGTAATGCACAGCAGATGGGCAGTGACCTTGGTGGCTGCGGGGCTGCCAGCGCGGGACAGGGCCACGTAGAGCTGCCCGTGAGTGAAGACGGGCGCCGGCAGGACGATGCCCACGCGCTGGAGCGTCTGACTTTGTGCTTTGTTTATCGTCATGGCAAAGCACAGTTTCACTGGAAATTGGCGACGCTGCAATGGAGAGAATAGGCATGAGATTGAGATTGTCATGACTCATACACGTGCACAGCTACGTGGCAGAGAGATACAGTTATCATTTCACACGTTGGAAGATGTAAACAAAGTTGCACCCGAAATTGGAATGGCAGCTCGGACTCGTCTGCGCATGTCAGCACAATTCGTGGAATGAACGCTCTGTCGCCAGCGTGGCTGCCCCTGAATAGTCAGCTTGGTTATGAGTCATCCGACTGTTGAATGCAAGAGTGAAGAGTACTGCATACGTGACAATGCTGACGTCCAGGACATTGGGCCGACAGTCGCGCAGCAGCAAGCGAGTGCCGTTGCAGAGGCCGGCCCGCGGATCGAGGTTGCGCAGAAGCATCAGCGGCACGCCTGGCTTCAGGCAGAGGCGGTGCGGCGGCAGCCCCGACGGAGTCATGCCGTTGAGCAGCTCTGTGGGATAGATGGTCTCGGCTGCAATAGGAAGCGAAGTGAAGGGCGTTGCATAAGGCAGTGAGATGATCAAGTGTGAAGCAGTTGTGATGCATGCCTGTGTCAGTGCCAGCCTCGTCAATTGACAGATAGGCTGTCTCTGGAGTGTCTGTCAAAAATCGCTCCATGACATATTGGTTGACGAAATCGACAGTGTCGTTCTTGGGGGTCAAGATGGCGTTTTGCGCAAAAGCGAGGGGATTGCCCTAAAACGTGTGGGTAGAATGATTTAGTTCAGCATTACGAAGTTACACGGCTCTCAGGTCTAAGACATGGTATTAGTCGAGATTGATCACTACAGAAGCAATGGCAGTGCTGACCAAAGAAGGCAGGACGAAGTCCACCAGTTTGCCAAGCTCCTGCACAATCATGTCACATGAGGGTCGAATTGGCCTCTGCCGATACGAGCGACCAATTGCGTGGCTACGCGGACTTCTTGCTCAGAATCGGCAATGGCACCGAACCCTGCTTCTCATATTCCGACGTTGACGACTACGTTAGCGTGCCGTCTGACCCAACCAATGTCCACATAGGCACATACGTGTGCAGAACATCGTACAGTATTTCTATCTTTACATTAGTAGAAATCTGACGCTGGTGGATGGAAGCGTGGAAACTTGACATCAAAGTTCTTTTAGAATTGGCAGCTTGGTTTGCGAGGAGGGCCAAAGGCTGACGTTTTGCCAGATGTACATATACGATACAAAGAATGAGACAGACAACCGCTTGGCCGCCATGCCAGGTCTGCAGTCTGCAGAAGACAGGGAGGTACTGGAGAGCCTGCAGACGATGCTGCGGACCTGCAACCCATACGTGGCCACGTTTAAGCAGGCGGCAGACAAAATGAAGGACGGGCAGGAGAAGCGCCTTCTGGTGAGAATATTCCATAATTGCTTTGATGGCAGTGATGATGAACATGTAAATGGGCTGCATGAGGATGTCTCCACTACTGATGCTGGAGAAGTCAATGACAATGATAATCAATGTGTAATGCCTTCCTGTTCCTGCCTTTATCAATCGCTGCCTGCTGCCTTCATCCATGCTGCCCTTTGCTTCTGCCATCAATGTCCCTGTCTTAGCGCTACTGTAATTGCAATGCGATGCTGGGTGTTGGTCCCAATGCCGAAGTTTGTCAGTTGTGATGGTCATAACGTGACTACTGTAAGTGGCGATGTCGCTTTAGATCAAGATTCGGACAGACCTTCCCTCAACAGGGGCACATACATACAATGCTCCCACCGCAAACGACGTGGCTGCCCTGGTTCCTGATGAAGGCGACGCGGCCTCCTCTGCTTAGCGCGACATTGTCTTGACGACTAGAGACGGCAGTGAGCTGCTTCACTTGACAAGTGGAACGTAGTGTTAGGAAATGTATAGGACAATACATACAACTACATACAAGTAAGGACAATACATACAACTACAAATAGAGCACGCAAGCCGGTTGGTTTTTTCGCCGCGCCTCAGCGCGGCGAGGTGTATATATACGGATGACAATGTCTGTGTGTGTGTGTGTGTGTGTGTGTCCGTCCGTGGCACCGAAGTAAGATATGTGACATATGTGGTCAAGTAGAGTCGAGGTCGCTGAGTACGGATCCGATATCCGTTTGTGTTGCTAATTTCGCATTTTCGAGATATTCGCAATCAAAATTCCAAAATGTCGAAAATCGACTTTTTCGTCTGATGAACTAGAATTGAAATTTCTTCGGAAATGGAAAGGGCGTAGACAGAGGATAATTTGTAACACAAAAGAAATTTTTTGCAAATGCGGAATTTGATAGAAATACGCTATTATTTGTCGAAATTTTATAAAATGACAAAAATTGAACGTCATTTATTGACGAATGTGAATGCAGAAATGGAAAGGTCGTGTGACAGTGAGAATTAGTGACATAGTTCTACAGTTTTGATAAATTGCAATTTCGAGATATTTTGAATTAAAATTAAAAAATGTCAAAATCGATATTTTCGTCTGATGGACTGGCGGCGAAATTTCTTCAGAAATGGAAATGGTATAGACGGCGGATAATTTGTAACACAAAACAAAATTTTTGTAAATGTGAAATTTGAGAGAAATACGCGATTATTTGTCAGAATTCCATAAATTGACAAAAATAGAATGTCATTTATTGACGAATGTGAATGCAGAAATGGTAAGGCCGTATGCCAATAAGAATTTGTGGCATAGTTTTACAGCTTCAATAAATTGCAATTCTGAGATATTTAGAATTAAATCTAAAAAATGTCAAAATCGACATTTTCGTCTGATGGGCTGGCATCGAAATTTCTTCAGAAATGCCAAGCGCAGAGACTGCGGATAATTAGTAACATAAAAGAAATTTTTCGCAAGTATTAAATTTGACAGAAATGTCAAATTTCATAAATTGCCAAACCTTTTGTTTATTGTGAACGTAGAATAGAAAGGTCGTATGTCAAGAAGAGTTCCTGATAAAGAGCGACCGCACCAAACTTTTGGCAAGTTTTTTGTTGGATGTGACGTTTTCACACTGGCAGGAAACATCAGATAAACGGCGTCGTATCATGCCGATAACATACAGCGAACGCGGCGATATCACTGAGCTTCAGATCAGCTGTACAGACAACCGTATCGTGGTGACAGCTGCACTTCTGATTAAGGTACACGTTATCAAGATGCCTTCTCTAGGTGCGGCAAACGATGTGTACAAAGTTCACTATTAATACTGTTCACCAAAATTTGGCAGACACAAAGTATAGGTTGAACTTTTTACACACACAGCTTGTTGTTTCAGCTTTGAAACGAATCAAGGAGTACGCTTCTTGCTATGAAGCGCTGCATTATGTCCTGCTGTTCCCGACTGGCTGCCAGGGATGGTCCTGTGAGCTCCGGACGAGCAATGACGTGTGTATTTTGCTACCGATAGAAACGACGACAACAACGTGACACTTATGCTCTGCAACTGATGTGCTATTTCGATGCAGGTGTCGCTGCTCCGCTACGTGGCGTATCGGCTGGCGTTTCGGCAAGCGGTCGACCAGCCCGTTGTTGTGCCGCATAGCTACGGCCGCCTCTTCCACCAGTGGATCGTTGACAACTGGTGCAGAGTTGAGCAGAATCGACTCTCCTGGTTCCGAAGGACCGATAGCCAGACGCAGCTGCGTGCCGACCTCTACAAGAGTGGGCGTTTCATCTCTGTTCTACTAAAAGTGTACCTACTTTGCCAAGACTGTTGAATGTGTTACATACACAGCCACCAAATTCCATGGCACATACATATTTGCAGACGTCGCAGATGCACTGAACGACGGCCTCACAGATGGAAAGGCCCTAGGGCATGCTGTCATTTTGCCCTCTTCCTTCACTGGCTCGCCCCGCGCCATGAACCAACTCTATCAGGACACCATGGGCATTGTGCGCAGCTTTGGCAAGCCCGACTACTTATCATCACTATGACGACCAACCCAAACTGGCCCGAAATCAAGGAGGTACTCCTTGAGGGTCAGGTGGCCAATGACAGACCCGACCTCATGGCCAGGGTGTTCCACCTTCGCCTGGTGGGTGGACCCGGCCTTCATGAATGGCATGGAGTTGCATATGAATTGGTAGAAACGTTTAGGCAGCGCTGCGCGAAGTGATCTTCAATGGCGCCCTCGCCCTGGACAAGGAGCTGGCCAAGCGGGAGCGCTCTGTCGCGGCGCACGTGGACGTGATCGAGAGCCAGAAGAAAGGCCCTCCTGACCATCACAACTGACAAACTTCGGCATTGGGACCAACACCCAGCATCGCATTGCAATTACAGTAGCGCTAAGACAGGGACATTGATGGCAGAAGCAAAGGGCAGCATGGATGAAGGCAGCAGGCAGCGATTGATAAAGGCAGGAACAGGAAGGCATTACACATTGATTATCATTGTCACTAGCCGTTCCTTCCTGTTGCAGAAGAATTTCTGTGATCTGAATAGCATGGAATGTAGTCGTCAATGGCCGTAATGTCCTGTTGCATGATCTGTCCTGTTGAAGGTTTGTCCGTTGCAAGGTCTGTCCTGTTGTGAGCCAACGGCGCTGGTCGCCTCGCGCGCGCGCCGCAACGTCCGTCCTGTTGATTGTCAAGGTCTGACCTGCTGCAAGATTTGTCCTGTTGAAGAGTCTGTCCTATTGCAGGGTATGGTCCTGTTGCAAGGTCTCTCCTGTTGCGAGATCTGTCCTGTTGCAAGATGTGTCCTGTTGCAGAAGGTCTGTCCTGTTGCGACCCAACGGTGCCTCGCGCGACCATCCTGTTGCCACGTCTGTCCTGTTGCAAGATCTGTCCTATTGCAAGATCTGTCCTGTTGCAGGGTCTGTCCTGTTAGACTGTGTACAAATGGCTTCCAGCACTGTAAGACTGACGTTTTCAGCGACGTTTCGGCCACATTCCAGTGGCCATCATCAGGCACTACCCAACACCTTCAGTATTTGGGTAATAACTGGGTCTGTCCTGTTGCAAGATCTGTCCTGTTGCAAGATTTGTCCTGCTGCAAGATCTGTCCTGTTGCAAGATTTGTGTCCTGTTGCAAAATCTGTCCTGCTGCCACGTCTGTCCTGTTGCAAAATCTGTCCTGTTGCAGGGTCTGTCCTGTTGCAAGATCTGTCCTGTTGCACAATCTGTCCTGTTGCAAGATTTGTCCTGCTGCAAAATTTGTCCTGTTGCAACTGTCCTGTTGCAAGATCTGTCCTGTTGCAAGATCTGTCCTGTTGCAAGATCTGTCCTGTTGCAAGATCTGTCCTGTTGCAAGATCTGTCCTGTTGCAAGCTTTGTCCTGTTGCAAGCTTTGTCCTGTTGAAAAATCTGTCCGGTTGCAAGGTCTGTCCTGTTGCAAGGTCTGTCCTGTTGCAAGATCTGTCCTCCTGTTGCAAGATTTGTCCTGTTGCAAAATGTGTCCTGTTGCAAGATTTGTCCTGTTGCAAAATCTGTCCTGTTGCAGAAGGTCTGTCCTGTTGCGAGCCAACGGCGCTAGTCGCCTCGCGCGACCACCCTGTTGCAACGTCTGTACTGTTGCAGCATTTGTCCTGTTGCAGAAAGTCTGTCCTGTTGCAAGCCAACGGCGCTGACTGCCTCGCGAACGCGCCGTACAAAGCGCCGCGCAAAACAAATGGTAGAGAGCCGGCAGATCCAATGCGAGCTAAGGGGAGCGAGCCTGGTTGAGCGGCGCGAAGTTTTTTGGTGGGAGTGCCTGCGCGAGCTCTGCCAATGCGCTTTACTGCCCTAAGCGAGCCGGCTTCTCTGCAGGACGCCGCTGGCGTCCTGCTGGCTTCCTGGCGCGTGCGTGCTGAAGCGTCGCGTGGCGAAGTGCTAGCGAGGCAAGCGCGTGCTGAAGTGCCGCGTGGCGAAGTGCTAGGGAGGCAAGCGTACTCAGACGGACAGACAAAACACCTAGCTAGCATAGTAATGTAGATTGACTTCTCCAGCATCAGTAGTGGAGACATCCTCATGCAGCCCATTTACATGTTCATCATCACTGCCATCAAAGCAATTATGGACTATTCTCACCAGAAGGCGCTTCTCCTGCCCGTCCTTCATTTTGTCTGCCGCCTGCTTAAACGTGGCCAGTGGCCACGTATGGGTTGCAGGTCCGCAGCATCGTCTGCAGGCTCTCCAGAACCTCCCTGTCTTCTGCACTGCAGACCTGGCATGGCGGCCAAGCGGTTGTCTGTCTCATTCTTTGTATCGTATATGTACATGTGGCAAAACGTCGGCCTTTGGCCCTCCTCGCGAACCAAGCTGCCAATTCTAAAAGAACTTTGATGTCAAGTTTCCACGCTTCTATCCACCAGCGTCAGATTTCTACTAATGTAAAGATAGAAATACTGTACGATGTTCTGCACACGTACATATGTGCCTATGTGGACATTGGTTGGCATGACAATCCATGTGCGCAGCCTACATTGTCTTGAGCCACCCCCCGGACCCGTACTCAACCGGACTTTTGCCACCGCGTAACTTTTTACTGGGGTGACTTAGAAAGATGAAATGTTTTACACATTTATTCACCCTATGGTGGTCTACATAGACCGGATCACTTCGATTGGCGCTCCAGCGTGTACCACCAGAGCTCGGCCGTCTTGAGCGGACCAAAATTTCGGCCATTTTTTTGATCGGGGCCTACGACCGAATACTCAACCGATCTCGGTGTTTTTTTAATACAAAAGTTCCTACTACTAGGCGATTCTAACGAGCCATCAACCACTCTTCTAGCTAATACCGATCGCGAGAACGAGGCCGAAAACCTGGCAGTCAACCGGAGATTGATGAATTTTTTGACAGTTTATGTTTAATATCTCGGGAACCACCCAACCGATTTGGCTGAAATTTTAGCACAATACTTCTTGTTACTATGAACATCTATGGTGAAAATTTCAGCCCGATCGGTTAAGTCTACCTATATGACGTAGTACTAACCCCTAGTACCCGGGGGCGCACTGGCCTCCGACCGAACAAATTGGAACGCAAAACGGCTCTAGCTCGCTCGTCTTACGTCGTAGAGCGGCGATCGACACGTCAGACACGTCTCTCGACGTGCCCTTTCATGCGGCTGCAGAAGTTTCTTAATTACGCAAATACGCACCGCGGAAAACGCCATTCTCGACATTTTGACGCTAAGATCGCTCTAACTCGCTCAACTTGCGTCGTAGAGGGACGATCTCGAGCTTATTGGATAGCTCTCGACTCACTGATCATTTGTTCTCCCATCGGTGTAAAATTCAAACGTTTGAATTGCGCGCGCTACAGTAACCCGAAGGTCAAAACGCAAACCGGCTCTAGCTCGCTCGTCTTGCGTCGTAGAGCGGCAATCGACACGTCAGGTGAAAGCTATCGACGCGTTCTTTTATGCGGCTGCAGAAGTTTCTTAATTACGCAAACACGCAACACGAAAAGCGACATTCTCGACATTTTTACACTACAATCGCTCTAACTCGATCAGCGTGCGTCGTAGAGAGACGATCTTGAGTTTATTGAATAGCTCTCGACTCACTGATCATTTGTTCTCCGATCGGTCGATACTCAAAAGTTTGAATTTCGCGACTTACAGTAACTCGAAGGTGCAAAAGCACAAAACGGCTCTAACTCGCTCGTCTTATGTCGTAGAGCGGCAATCGACACGTCCGGTGAAAGCTCTCGGCGTGCTCTTTCATGTGGCAGCAATATATTCTTTCAATAACGCAATCACACACCGCAAAAAACGCCATTCTCGAGATTTTAGCACTAAGATGGCTCTTTGCTACATGGACAGAAGTGCGACACGGTTTGATTGCTCGTAGTGCGCTCTTGTCAGATGTTTGCCAAAACTTTTAAAGCTTTTGTCACTTTTTTAAAAGCGTTGCTTGAAAGAGGTGTCTTCTTGCTCTGAAAATCATAATCTGAAAATGCTGAACGCCATAACTTTCACAAAAGTGGCTCGAATTTGATGATTTTTGGATATGTTGTAGGCCTTTGGGTCCTCTAGGCGGCATCGCTGGAACGGGCTTCCTAGGTGGTCCGACGCGGGAGTACGGTAGAAAATTCAAAATTTCAAATTTTTTTCCGACCTTTAAAAAATCGTAACTCGAGTTTGCAATGGTGGATTCTCGCAAACTCTTCTTTCTGACTTAGAGCCTTCGATGACCTTTCGATCAAAATCAAAACCGCCGAGATCGGTCTTGCCGTTCAGGAGATCCGCGGTGACAAAAGTCCCGGGTCCCGAGCGAAAAATTCGGATTTTCGACTTTGAATGGATTTTTGGGCCGGAAAGCGTGTCTTTAGCGGTAAATTGACCATTGCATCGTGTTCAGCGTCAAAAGTTGGTCTAGACGAAGTGTCTTGACCACTTTGAGGTACCGTACCCCAGCCGTGGCGAATTTTTGAATCCCGGGGTCAAACTTCGAAATTGTGTTTTCACTTGTTTCGGGGGTTTCCGACGACGCTGAATACGAATCCGGTGTTTGTTTTGCGATTTGGGATGCTTTTACCCTGGTTTCGGCGCCCGGCCGGCCAGAAATTGGGTCCCAAGGTCAAAATTTCAAAATTGAGCTGACAGTTGTTTCTTGGCGTTCTGACGCCGCCGAACGCGAACCCGGCGTTTGTTTAGCGATTTGCGGTGTATTTTGTTGCAGTACGGTTGCGTCTACGTATACTTATTACAGCGCTCTCTTAGCCATATTGTAACCTAGGCACTGGCCACTACATATACCTACCGTACTGCCTATTCCGGCGGAAATGGATAATGACCTACTTAACCCTGCGCGGCGTCCCTCGCAACAAGTTTGAACTGCTCTGTCTAGCGTCGGTCTCTTTACCGAAAAAAAGTGCCTACGATTGGCCCCTCAAATTTGGTCCGAAAGCTGGCCATTAGCCACAGTCTCGCGACAGTTCTGCAACAGGTTATGGGCCCAGACCACGCCACGGCTGCGCAGTTGTAGGTGTGAGGGGGTGGAGTAGGGAAAGAAGGGGGGGGGGGGGGGGCAGGAAGAAAACGAGGAGGGAGGGAGTAGAGAAACGAGGAGGGAGGGGGTAGAGAAGGGGCCGGTAAAGGCGATGTGGGCGTCTCTCTAAACGCGATTTGCAGAGCACGGGTAGAGGCGACTCGCCTTTAGAAAAGGCGAGCCCCTAAAGGCGGCTCACCTTTTGTATTTTGGCGACGGTTCCTTAGTTCGGCAAACGGACATTCAGACTCGCAGAACGGCGGGAGAGGGTGTGCCGGGCTAGTACACTGTGTGGTTCTGAGTGGTGAAAGTCTGGTGAGTGGACCTTGCTGTCGCGATGGCTGACGCGAAGTGGACGGTCAGCAAGCTGACCAGCAGCGAAGACTGGCCCAGCTGGAAGCGCCGGATGCAGCAGCTACTAATGGCCAAGAAGCTGTGGTCACACGTCGACGGTTCTGCGACTGAGCCTACTGAGGCTACTCCAGAAGCCGCTCGAGCCAAGTTTGAGGATGACCGGAACTGGGCGATGGCCAACCTGACGTTCGCCATCGATGAGAGAATCGACTACCTGGTCTCTGACGCGGAGACACCGAAGCAGATCTGGGACGCCCTGGTCGCTCACTTCGAGAGGTCGACCCTGCAAACCCGCGCGCTGGTGAAGGGCGAGTTCTACCGACTGGAGATGTCGGAGAAGACGAACATCGAGGATCACCTGCGGCGCATGAAGGGGTTGGTCGACCGCCTCACGGCCCTGAAGGCTAAACCGGAAGAAGAGGACCAGATTGCCGTTCTGCTCAACTCGCTGCCACACTCCTACTGTTAGGTAGTGCGTTCGCTTTCTGTGTGTGTCTGTCACGCTTCTAGGCGTCGTCCGCTGTCTATCTTTAGCTAAGCTAAGCCTGCCTCTCGTCGGCTCGAGCGTGCGTCATAGGCGGCTTGTGACCTTTCCGCTCGGCCCCTTTGTAACGATTTGTGTCGGTCTGTCTATGCGCGTCGCCTAAGTTGTGTCGTTATAATGGCTTAGTCAGCCGCTTGTTTTTCCCGTCTGGTGTCCCGTGCCTAGCCCTTATATAAGCCTAGGTAGAGCAGCTCTAGGACAGACAGAGTGAGAGACGGAGACTGAGAGTCTGCCTAGGCTGCTGCTTTGCTGGTTCTTCTGTCCGCTGTAGTATTGCTTGAGTAAAGGAACAGCTGTAGACGGAACGTGGTCACAGCAACTCAAGATACAACAACTGGCGCAGCGAGTTCAAGGATGGCGACCTCCGATCCGAAAGTGGCTGCCAGCATGGAGCCATTCGACCCCGAGAGAGAAGAGTGGGACTGCTACATGTCGCGCTTCAACCTCTTCATGGCCGTTCAAGGCATCACGGAAGAAGCCAAGAAGCAGCCCATCTTTCTTCTGAAGCTGGGACGAGAGACCTTCCAACTTCTGTGTCATTTGGCCGCACCCAAGTCTCCAGACGCTCTGAAGATCAGCGAGATCGCTGGACTGCTGAAAGGACACTTCCAGCCCAAGCGACTCGTCATCGCCGAGCGATTCAAGTTCTACAACCGGTGCCAGCAGAGTGGAGAGACTTTGGCGGTGTATGCGGCTCAACTGCGTCAGACGGCGTCGACGTGCGAGTTCGCCGCAAGCTTGGATCAGACCCTTCGCGACAGGTTCGTCTGTGGTCTGCAGAATCGCGACATCCAAGCGGCCCTACTGAAGGAAGACGCAGAGAAGTTGACTTTTCCCCTCGCCGTGGAGAAGGCGTCGAGCATGCAAGCTGCTTTGGAGTCTGCTGGACAGTTCCACCAGCAGAGGTTTGGCCAGTCGTCGGGAACTGTCGCTGTGCTGAAGCCGCAGGGGCAAGGGCAGCGTCAAGGAGGCCAGGCGACAGGAGGGAGAAGATGCTTTGCGTGCAATTCTCCAAGCCACATGCGGAATGAGTGTCCGCATCGCCAAGCAGAATGCTACACCTGTGGAAAGAAGGGGCATTTCCAGAATTCCTCGTTGTGCGAGGCCAGGAAGGGGAAAGGTGTCCAGTCGTCAGGCAAGTGGCGGCGTGGTGGAGGTCAGCGTCAGCAGCGTGGACGTGGAGGCCGACAGCAAGGTCAGGCCCGAGTGGTGAGCGAGGCTGAGGAAGACGACGAAGAAGAAGGAGACGTGGGCTTCGTTCGGATCGTCGATTCCAGTTTGCCTAAGCCCTACAACCTCAGCGTGAGGATGGCTGGGAGGCAGGTGTCGTTCGTGGTCGACACAGGGTCCTGTTCTACGCTCATCACGGAGTCAGTTTGGAGGCAGCTGGGCCGTCCAAAGTTGCACCAAGACAGCCGGAAGCTGAAGAGTTACACTGGGCATGAGGTGCCAGTGCTTGGTCTAGTGAAGTGCCAGGTGGAGCACAACGACCAGAAGTGTCAGCTGGCTGCAAGGGTGGTTCAAGACGAGGAGCGTCGTGTGGCCAACATCATGGGAAGAGACTGGCTGCAGAAGCTCAAGTTGGACTGGTCGCAGGTGGTTGGACATGTGACCAGGCGAGATGAAGAGCCAAGTGGACTGCCTGAGAAAGTGAAAATGGAATTCCAAAAGATGTTGTCGCAGTTCAAGGGCGTCTTCGATGAAGAGCTGGGTTGTGCGAAGGACTTCGAAGCCCAAGTTCACCTGAAACCTGGAGTGGTGCCAAAGTTTTTCAAGCCCAGACCATTGCCGTTCGCATTGAAGGCAAAGGTGGGGCAAGAGTTGGATCGAATGGAGCAGCGCGGTGTCCTGCAGAAGATTCCATTCTCCAAGTGGGCAGCTCCAGTGGTTCCAGTGGTCAAGTCGACAGGAGCAGTTCGACTGTGTGGGGACTTCAAGGTCACGGCAAATCCAGCATTGGAAGTGGAGCAGTATCCAATCCCAATAGTGGAGGAGCTGTTTGCTGCCTTGGCAGGTGGAAAGAAATTTTCCAAGATTGACATGGCCGAGGCCTACCTCCAGATACCCCTGCGAGAGGAGTGCCAAGACTGCCTCTCCATCAACACGCACCAGGGACTGTACCAGTTCAAGAGGTTACCCTTTGGAGTGGCGTCAGCTCCAGCGATTTTCCAGAGGTTCATCGACCAGTTGGTGCATGGCCTGCCTGGAGTGGGGACCTATCTCGACGACCTGGTGGTGACAGGGAAGACTGATGTGGAGCACCTGCAGAATCTACGAGGATTGTTGCAGCGGATGGCAGAGAGTGAACTGAAGGCGAATCTGTCCAAGTGCCAGTTCTTCGCGCCGCAAGTGGAGTATTTGGGTCACAGGATCAACGCAGACGGCTTGAAACCCCTCGAGAAGAAAGTGCAAGCACTGAGAAAGCTACCACAGCCGGAGACTGTGTCGCAGCTCAAGGCATTCCTTGGTGGAGTGAACTACTACAACAAGTTCGTCCCTCGGTTGGCAGATGTGGCAAGTCCGCTGAATGCCCTGCTGAAGAAGGATGTCAAGTGGAGCTGGGGTTCCAGACAAGAGGACGCTTTCAACAAGCTGAAGAAGGCGCTGGAGTCAGCTGAAGTGTTGGTGCACTACGATCCCGAGGCTCCTTTGGGGCTAGCCTGTGACGCCAGCTCAGTGGGAGTTGGCGCCGTGCTGTTCCACATCATGGCAGATGGGAGCGAGAGGCCGATTGCCTACGCGTCCAAGACGTTGAATGCCGCAGAGAGGAATTATCCGCAGATCGAGAGAGAGGCGCTGAGTTTGGTCTATGGAGTGACCAAGTTTCACCAGTACCTGTGGGGAAAGCAGTTCGAGCTGGTGACGGATCACAAGCCTCTGGTGACGATCTTCAATGAGCACAAGGCTCTACCTGCAATGGCGGCAAGGAGAATCAGCCGGTGGGCTTACCTGCTGATGGGATACAACTACAGGATTCGCTACAAGGCGACAGAGAAACATGGGAACGCCGACTGCTTTTCGAGGTTGCCCATGGGAGCAGATCCAAGTTTCGACCAGAAGGAAGTGGCTTCAGAAATGGTCGGCCTGCTGGAAGAAGAGAACAGTCCAGTGACTGCAAAGGAGATTGCAGCAGCGTCCAGCAGAGATCAAGTTCTGTCCAAGGTGATTCACTGGGTTCGAGGAGGATTCCCAGCGGTGGCTCCTGGACCAGAGTTCAAGGCCTTCGTGACCAGACAAGTGGAACTTTCAGTGGAAGGGGGATGCTTGCTGTGGGGATACAGAGTCATCCTGCCGAAGAAGCTTCAAGAGAGTCTGCTGAAAGAGCTGCATTCCACGCATGCTGGGATCACAAGGATGAAGTCACTAGCGCGTCGATACTTCTGGTGGCCAGGAATGGATGCTGAAATCGAGACCATGGCAAGAGGATGCCCAGAGTGTCAAGTGGTGGCGAACGAGCCAAGTCAAGCACCATTGCATCCGTGGGAGTTTCCTACAGGACCATGGCAGAGGCTGCACGTGGACTTCTGTGGACCATTCTTGAATCGAATGTGGCTGGTGGTAGTGGATGCATTTTCCAAGTGGCCAGTGGTGAAGCCAATGGGGACAACGACTTCAGCCGCGACCATCGGTGCCCTGAGAGGGATCTTCGCAGAACATGGTCTACCAATGCAACTGGTGAGCGACAACGGGCCTCAGTTGACTTCAGACGAGTTCTGCCAGTTCTGCAAGACCAACGGAATCCAGCAAGTGCTAGTGAGCCCATACCACCCGCGTTCCAATGGAGAAGCCGAGAGATTCGTCCAGACCTTCAAGAAGGGGATGGCGAAGTGCACGGGCCAGACCAAGGACTGGGAGAAGCCCTTGGCGCAGTTCCTCTTGAGATACAGGGTGACACCTCATCCAACGACGGGATCAAGTCCAGCAGAGTTGCTGAATGGTCGAGTTCTACGCACAAGGTTCGACTTGGTGCGTCCAGACGTGCGACAGAAAGTGGTGAAGAACCAAGAGCAACAGAAGAGGCAACAGCCAGGCCAGAAGACAAGAGTCTTCAAGGAAGGAGACAAGGTTTGGGCCAGGAACTACAGAGGCACACCAAAGTGGGTGGAAGCTACAGTGGAGAGAGCCCTGGGTCCAGTTTCCTACCAAGTCAAGGCGAATGGCATGCTGTGGAAGCGCCATGTCGACCAGCTGAGAAAGCGAGAAAGTGGGACGACTGAGGAGCCGAAAATGGAGGGTTCTACGGCGGTGCCATTGTTTTGGCCGTCCGACAGCCGAGGCGTCGACCACGACCAAGGCCGTCCAGTGGAAGACGAAGTGGCGCCACCACCTCCACCGAGAACGGCGTCCCTGGGAGACGACGATCCCCCACCCCTTCCCCCACGACGCTACCCGGAGCGACAGCGCAAACCTGTGGAGCGCTACAACTACAACAAGTAGTTAAGGAAGGGGGAATGTTAGGTAGTGCGTTCGCTTTCTGTGTGTGTCTGTCACGCTTCTAGGCGTCGTCCGCTGTCTATCTTTAGCTTAGCTAAGCCTGCCTCTCGTCGGCTCGAGCGTGCGTCATAGGCGGCTTGTGACCTTTCCGCTCGGCCCCTTTGTAACGATTTGTGTCGCTCTGTCTACGCGCGTCGCCTTAGTTGTGATGTTATGATGGCTTAGTCAGCCCCTTGTTTTTCCCGTCTGGTGTCCCGTGCCTAGCCCCTATATAAGCCTAGGTAGAGCAGCTCTAGGAGGACAGAGTGAGATACGGAGACTGAGAGTCTGCCTAGGCTGCTGCGTTGCTGGCTTTCTGTCCGCTGTAGTATTGCTTGAGTAAAGGAATAGCTGTAGACGGAACGTGGTCACAGCAACTCAAGATACAACAGCGCCAGGCTGTCCTCAGATGAACGGAGTTGCCGAGCGCCTAAACCGTACGCTTGTGGAGAGCGCACGCTGCATGCTCCATGAGGCTCATCTGCCGAGGAAGTACTGGGGAGAAGCAGTCACCACGGCAGCCTATATTCGGAACCGTCTGCCTGCAGCACCGGCTGGAGAAACGCCCTATTCTCGCTGGTATGAGCGTGCTGTTCGAGTGGACTACGTGCGAGTCTGGGGTTGCTATGGAGAAGCACTTGTGCCCGCCGAGCAGCGCTCAAAACTCGACTGGCGAACAGAGCCAGTCCGCCTTCTTGGCTATGAAGCAGACGGAAAGGCCTACCGTGTGCTCTGCCTGGAGACTATGAAAACGGCAATCCGAAGAGACTGCAAGTTCGACGAGAGTAGCCTGGAGAGTCTCCCTTCGAAGAAGCAGTCAGTGGAGAATGAGCTGGAGCTGCCTTTGGTGGACGAGCTGGGAGTCACCAAGCAGCGGGAGCAGCCGAAAACAAAGGGCGACGAAAGAAGCGTCGCTTACTCCTGGTCAGGGCCTGACGCAGAGGAAGCAAGAAGCACGCCGTTGACCGACTGTTCCACAGCCGTCTTGGAGAGCAGCTGTGTGAGAGCGAACGAAGTCGAGTCACCGACTTTCGACGATGTACCTGAAGGCGGGACAACCGCCACTAGCAACGGCCAAGACGAAGTTCGTCGATCGACTAGGGCGACGCGCGGCCAGCCGCCCCGACGATTCCAGTTCGACGACTTGCCTGGCCCTCAGCATGGAACAAGCACAGGCGCTGCGAAAGCGCAATCAGTGGATGTGGAAGCAGCGCTTCTCACAGCCGACGGAGAGCCGAGTTCGTATGGCGAAGCCATGCACAGCAGCGATGCCGCCAAGTGGAAAGTTGCAGTGGCAGCTGAGTTGCAGTCACTGCGCGAGAACAAAACATGGGATATTGTGCCGCTGCCAGCTGGTTCTCGCCAAGTCGCCTGCAAGTGGGTCTTCAAGAAGAAGACAGACGAAGATGGCAACGTCTCTCGCTACAAGGCGCGGCTGGTAGCCAAAGGGTTCACTCAGCGCGAGGGCATCGACTATGACGAAACCTTCGCCCCAGTCGTCCGCTTTGAGACCCTCAGAGCGATAGTCGCCTATGCCGTGCAGCATGGCCTACTGCTGCACCAGCTCGACGTGGAAACAGCGTTCCTCAATGGAGAGCTGGAAGAAGTGATCTTCATGGAACCACCAGAAGGGCTTCAGCTGCCCAACAGCAGCAAGAAATTGGTCTGTCGCCTGCGCCGATCTCTGTACGGGTTGAAACAGAGCCCGCGCTGCTGGAACAAGATGCTGGACGGCTTCTTGAGAAGTGAGGGATTCGTGCCAATCTCGGCAGACGCCTGCGTCTACACGCGCAATGGCACTCTTCTGGCCGCCTACGTCGACGACGTCGTCCTTGCGGCAAAGACGACAGCTGAGCTACAGCAGATCAAGGCGGCCCTTGCTCAGCGATTCAAGATCAAGGATTTGGGGCCGCTGCACCACCTACTGGGCGTCAAGATCGAGCAGCGGGAGAACGAGGTACGTTTGGGGCAGGCGCACTACCGGGTGGTCCAAAATAAAGTGGCACCCTTTGAGCTCCCACAACTTGGTCGAACGATGACCGATCGCGCTGAAATTCTGCAGGTTTACTCCCATCTACAGTACCAATAGGTACACCAAATTTCATCCAAATTGAGTAGACAGAACTGGAGTTATGGCTCTGTGAAGTTCAAAGTACTGCGGAAATATTCGACCATCCATAACTCTTGCGTGAGTTAAGCGAGCAAGGTCAAATTTTTGCCAGATATGCTCTAGTAGGTTTCCTACCTGACGACCATGTTAAAACCAAACTGTTTTGAAAGTTACGAAAATGTCGCAAGAAAACCCAGGTCGAGCGACAGCCGCAGACCGCGCTTTTGAGTTACATAGTGCCGCATTTTCGTAACTTTTAAAACTGTTTGGTTTTAACACGGTCGTCAGGTAGGAAACCTATTAGAGTACATCTGGAAAAAAATTGACCTTGCTCGCTTAACCCACGCAAGAGTTATGGAAGGTCGAATGTTCAACTTGTTGCTTTAATTTTCGCAGTACTTTGAAATTCACAGAGCCACAACTCCAGCTCTGTCTGTTCAAATTGGATGAAATTCGGTGTACCTTTTGGTACTGTAGATGGGAATAAACGTGCAATATTTCAACGCGATCGGTTACCGTATGACCAAGTTGTGGGCGCTCAAAGGGTGCCACTTTTTTTGGACCACCCGGTACATCCAGTCGCTATTGCAGAAGCACGGTATGGAGATGGCCAACACGGTGGCCACACCCCTCCACCCCAACGTCCGCCTGGAGAACAATGACGGGCACAGCAAGCCCATTGAGGCGCGCGCCTACCAGAGCCTTATTGGCTCACTGCTCTACGCGGCTCTGGCTACAAGGCCTGACGTGCAGCAGGCTGTCAGCCTGTTGTCCAAGTACAACGCCGCGCCGACAGAGGCGCACTGGACTGCGGCAAAGCGAGTGCTTCGCTACCTGAAAGGGACGGCCAGTCTGCAACTGGTCTACAAACGACAGAACGACAACAAGCTGGTTGGATTCAGCGACGCTGACTGGGCTGGGGACGTCAACACCCGTCGCTCAACAACGGGACACTGCTTCTTCTTCGCTGGAGCAGCAATCACGTGGTTGTCGCAGCGTCAGTCAGCGGTGGCCTTGAGCACCTGCGAGGCCGAGTACGTCGCGCTCAGCTCCGCCACGCAGCAAGCGGTGTGGCTGCGCCGCCTCTTCAGAGGCATCGGGGAGAAGATCAATGGGCCGACGACGATCAAAGAGGACAATCAAGGGGCTATCGCACTGGCTTCGAATCCAGTGCACCACCGCCGATCGAAGCACATCGATCTTCGACACCACTACGTTCGAGAGAGAGTCGAGGATGGGACGGTCAATCTCGACTACTGTCCCACCCAGGAGATGGCCGCTGAAAAAAAGCGCCGAAAAAAAAAAAAAACACACAAGAAAAACACAACAAAAAAAAAAGCCCCCCCCCCACCCCCCCACCCACCCACCCCCCCCACCAATACTCACGCTCTGCTAAATTTCGCGAAATTCCGAAAATACCATCCGCCATTGATTTTGCTGCGCCTACAGTACGCCGTCCATATAAGACGCGCTGAGAAAGGCGTCTACGCACGCGCAATCGAACCGACTTATAGGAGCATCGTACTGTAGCACCAACGCCGTCCACCCCAGTGGGGGAGCCCCCGCTGTGTAGCGTAGATAAGGCGCGCCTGCACAATTGGGGCGCCGCTGGCATTCTACATTGTGAGTGGCTATAGACAGTCAGCGGTCAGTACAGCCTGCTCTATTGCGTCACTTGCGCCACATCGAACTCTAAGTGTATGGCATCTGCTTAGGCCCACCCCGGGCTATAGACCCTAGTTCTACGCTGAAACAATTGGCAAAACGGGAATGCAACACTTGTTGGAGTTTCTGTGCCCCCGTCTGCTAAAACAATCACGCGGAGTGCCTATCTGACACTCAAGGAGTGTCACGTCACTCAAGGAGTGTCACATATCACTTGTTTAATAACTCAATAGAAAGAATTGTTGGAATTTCTTCAAACTTTCCGTTTGTGAACTATGATCAATTGTCTACACAATGGAACAGACCCCATCTTATTCGGCTGTGACACGCTCGAATACGACTCAATCAAAGAGACCCTACTTTTGGCCGATACGGCGCTTTTCGGCCTGCTGGACGACCTCGATGCGCAATCGAGCCGAAAAGCGCCGTTTCGGCCAAAAGTAGGGTCTCTTTGATTGAGTCGTACTCGAGCGTGTCACAGCCGAATAAGATGGGGTCTGTTCCATTGTGTAGACAATTGATCATAGTTCACACGCGGAAAGTTTGAAGAAATTCCACCAATTCTCTCTTGAGTAATTAAAAAAGTGTACCCTTTTTGCCCGATTTCGGCGATTTTGGCCATTTTGGGCCAAAGTAGGGTGCACGCAGCAGGCAATAACTAACGCTGTAGCCAACCGATTTTGCTGAAATTTGAACTATGATATGAGGACACCTTGTGGCACAACTGGTGTAAAAACCAGGCAGTCGTCCGGGGGACGCAGTATACTCCACAAATTTGAACTCCTATGCGCGGTGACTCCTCTGCTGTTGTGGCCTCCTGGCACACCCAATCGCAAAAGTAATGCCGAATTCGTGATCTACATCCCAGAATACCCCAGAATCAACATACAACACCCCTAGCTTCCTATGGACTCGCAGAACCAAAATTCTTCACTTTTCACTTAGGGTACGGTAGCATGCGAATTCGTCGTATTGGTACGCTTAAACATCATCTAAACGCTAAACGAACGCCAAATTCGTAATCAGCGCCCCCGAAAACCCCGAAAACGAGTATAATATCGCGAAAGTCGACCCAACACCCAATATTCAAATGGACGCGGCAGGGTTACTGTAGCTCTGCAAATTTGGCAAAAACACTTTTCTGGACCAGATTTCAACGTAGAATCGTTTAAAACCACTTTTGGAACGATTTGGCTACGCATTCGAGCGCTAGAAGCGCCGAAACGCGAAAATCGCAATTTTTGACTCTGGACTCAAAAAAGTTCCACCAAGATAACTTTTTTGTGTCTCAACCGATTTTCTCCGTTCATGGCTCGTTCGATAGAGGACATCTGAGAAGGAGCACCAAAAGCGGTCTCGCGGCTCTAACTGCAACCTATCGCGCACAGCAAACCGTTAAAGTCGGAAAATAGCGAAAAATCGCGAATTTTTCAAATTTAGCGCCAAAATGGGTCCCGCAGCGATCCAATTCTTTTTTTGCGTGTTCGGCACTATCGAGGGCTACAACATATCAAAAGATAGTATATACCATTATATGCAACTTTTTCGAGTTCTACCTTGTTTAACCCATTTTCCAGTACTTTGAAAAAATATATTTTCGAATTTCCCGCCAACGGGGTCCCGGAGGGTGACCCCATATCTCGTGCAGGTTGCCCACCCACTAGGCCTACCCAACGCAAAAGACCGTTTGGAAATCTGCCGATTCACGCGCGAACGCCGTTGACTCAAAGTTTCTGCGTTTCGCGCACAAACGCTATATACTCCACACTTTTTTCGCCGCGCCTCAGCGCGGCGAGGTGAAAAAACGGATGACAATGTGTGTCTGTGTGTGTGTGTGTCTGTCTGTCTGTCCGTCGCACAAAAGTAAGATATGTATGTGGCATATGTGGTCAAGTAGAGTCAAGGTCGCTGAGCACGGATCCGATGTCCGTTTCTGTTGCTAATTTCGCATTTTCGAGATATTCACAATTGAAATTCAAAAATGTCAAAAATCGACTTTTTCACCCGATGAGCTAGCGACGAAATTTCTTCAGAAATGACAAGGGCATAGACCGCAGATAATTTGCAAGGTGGACTGGCAGGATCGTATGGTTTTCGGTCGGTAGTGGTCGTAAATGTGTCATCCACAGTGTTACGTGTTCGCGCTTTGTTGACGTTGCCATCGTAGGTACGTAGATAATGTTGTAGTTCGTGTGACGATGTACGGTAGCTAACTGACGATACGCGAAGTATCAAGTGCGTGACGCTGCCATGGTGAGTATAGCAGCGAACAACGACATGTTTCTAATAGGAAACGTTACGCATCGTTTCGAGCACTTTGCTTGGGTATACAGTAGCACATCGACAGCAAACTGTCATGGTATGGCGCCGGTAAGTGACAAGTGGGGGTGACAGTGTCATGGATAGCATTAGGGAACGTGACGCCTACTTCGCTTAGGTACTAATACGCACCCGCTTAGCACTGAGACAGGTCAGTTATTACTCGGCCAACCACTGAAGTGAAGCCAAAATTCGGCTCAGTGACGCAGGTGGGGGAAGCCGCAAAGGTGGGATGGTGGGGACCCAGCTGGCGGCGTCTCTTGATTCGGAGGATCGTTTCTTCCCACGTGATTTTAGCCTCCTCCTTTTCGGCAGGCGTCAGCGGCTTCATTTGTAGCCCGACTTGCCTGGCAACCATGACAGTATTTACACGCACTAAGGTGGCACGTTCTGGATCAGAATTACTACTGCATTGTGCGTACAAACTCACTGTCCAAAGAGGTAGTCGTCGTCTTGTTCACCTATAGCAGCAACCTTCTCAGCCTCCTCGATTTTACAGCACACACGGTTGATCTGGTCCTCCAATGTTGAAATTACGGACGTCGATGGCCTCTTACGACTCCCATTTCTTGGGGTTCGCGACTTCGAAGGCGCAGCTGGTGTTTTCATTATTGTAGACGACGCTCTGCCACTCAAAGCAGTGTCGCTGTCCGTCAAGGCTTCCTCCTTGTCGTCATTCAGGAGCAGAGGGTCGAGCTCGTTTTTGTCATCTACCATGGAGGTAGCAAACATGTCTGAAGCAGTGGCTGTGCGATCATCGATCAATATTCACGAGATATGTCTCGGGACAATTCACCCACTTGTGAAGCGTCGTACTCCATTGGACCAGTCCCACAATCGTTTTCTTTGTCGGGGTCTGCTTCAGCATCGTCATCGCCAGCTGGCATATTTGCTGGCACGACACACGGCAAACAATTGCACCACAGCGAAGGGGCCATTCTGCCGCGCTGCATAGGAGATTCCGCCCACTCACTCTTTCCTGTCGCTGCCCCCACTGCTCATTACACTCACTACCCATCTTCGGACGTCAGATTAAGGCCGGTTCACAATGAGCGTAAGCGTAAGCGCAAGCGCAAGCGTAAACGATCAAGTAGGTGCATTTGATAGGTTCCGTTCACAGTGAGCGCGCGGCGTAAGCGCAAGCGCAAGTGTTTGCGCAAAACTCTATCCTGGCGTAAGCGTAAGCGCAAGCCAACTAGATTGCGCGCACGTAAAGAAGGGAGGGCGTTCACAATATGGGCGCACAGCGCAAGCGCAGAGTGACCGCGGGTCACCCATTTCTTTGCGGGCGCAGGCAAATTTGCCTAAAGAATGCACCACCGAAGTTTGCCTAGTAGACGGCTGGAGTTTGGCGTCGAATTCGATCGATTGCTTCTTTGTCTCTGCTGACTTCAAAGCCTCTGAAATGCTCGACGCAAAGGTCGAGGCTGAATTTATCTCAGCAATGCGATCACAATACGAATGTATTTGAAAGAAGGACGAGAAGAGTTACAGAGACAAACTAGCCAAGGCGGACGCCTGGGTGAAACTTAAAAAGCAGTTTGGAATCGATGCCAAAGTTTTGGAAAAGGAGTGGTATCAGCTACGGACGTGGCTTGGAAGGGCTAAAAAGAAGCCAAACAGTGGAGACACGTACCAGCCGCCCACTGAAACCACTGGATGGATCCGGTCTATGGACTTCCTGACGCCGTTTATTTCAACTCGAGCGAAGTGCCTGTTTTGTTCCTTGCGTTGTCTTAATTTGTGGCTTTGCCCTCCAATGTTGAAATTGGAGGACATGTTTGCTACCTCCATGGTAGACGACGAAAACGAGCTCGACCCTCTGCTCCTGAATGACGACAAGGAGGAAGCCTTGACGGACAGCGACACTGCTTTGAGTGGCAGAGCGTCGTCTACAATAATGAAAACACCAGCTGCGCCTTCGAAGTCGCGAACCCCAAGAAATGGGAGTCGTAAGAGGCCATCGACGTCCGTAATTTCAACATTGGAGGACCAGATCAACCGTGTGTGCTGTAAAATCGAGGAGGCTGAGAAGGTTGCTGCTATAGGTGAACAAGACGATGACTATGTACCTCTTTGGACAGTGAGTTTGTACGCACAATGCAGTAGTAATTCTGATCCAGAACGTGCCACCTTAGTGCGTGTAAATACTGTCATGGTTGCCAGGCAAGTCGGGCTACAAATGAAGCAGCTGACGCCTGCCGAAAAGGAGGAGGCTAAAATCACGTGGGAAGAAACGATCCTCCGAATCAAGAGACGCCGCCAGCTGGGTCCCCACCATCCCCCCCACCCCGCCGAGTAATAACTGACCTGTCTCAGTGCTAAGCGGGTGCGTATTAGTACCTAAGCGAAGTAGGCATCACGTTCCCTAATGCTATCCATGACACTGTCACCCCCACTTGTCACTTACCGGCGCCATACCATGACAGTTTGCTGTCGATGTGCTACTGTATACCCAAGCAAAGTGCTCGAAACAATGCGTAACGTTTCCTATTAGAAACATGTCGTTGTTCGCTGCTATACTCACCATGGCAGCGTCACGCACTTGATACTTCGCGTATCGTCAGTTAGCTACCGTACATCGTCACACGAACTACAACATTATCTACGTACCTACGACGGCAACGTCAACAAAGCGCGAACACGTAACACTGTGGATGACACATGTACGACCACTACCGACCGAAAACCATATGATCCTGCCAGTCCACCTTGCAAATTATCTGCGGTCTATGCCCTTGTCATTTCTGAAGAAATTTCGTCGCTAGCTCATCGGGTGAAAAAGTCGATTTTTGACATTTTTGAATTTCAATTGTGAATATCTCGAAAATGCGAAATTAGCAACAGAAACGGACATCGGATCAGTGCTCAGCGACCTTGACTCTACTTGACCACATATGCCACATACATATCTTACTTTTGTGCGACGGACAGACAGACAGACACACACACACAGACACACATTGTCATCCATATATATATATGTTAAAGTTAAAGTGGGGGATGCAAAAGACAGCACTGCCTCTTGGAAGAACGCACAAATCTAGGAAAATGACCGAGTGTGAAGTCGCAGCGAACTTGCGATAGTGCCTCTAACGTGATGGGAAATGGCCGACATGGTGGCAACATGTATGGAGTGACAGATAGGGGGACAGGCAAACAAGGCAGCAGCGAGTGCACCAGCTCAATCAGCTGGCTTGTCAGAAGCTCCTTTGCTCTGCCATTGTCGAAGCAGGGGTAGTACTGGAGATAAGCAATCACAGAGTTGACCAGAGCACACTCCAGTAGGAACATGAATCCGGCTCTGAAAGGCCACTTATATGACTTGGCTTGCCTCCTATTCGTTTCTCTCAATTGGTCCCTGTAATGAACGAAGCCATGAAATGTGGCTGTTGCTTGGTTTGATGCATCAAGAGAATGGCTCACAAACGATCCACACTGCCCATGTAGATTTCATAAAGCGCGAAAATTTGAGGCCTGTATACTTCAATAGTGAAATATTTGCCACAGGAGAGTTTTATTTTTCTGCGGCAACGAACCTCGTAGTCAGTCTCATCCAGCCATGACAGGTCGGTGAACGAAGAAATGATGGTTATGGCTTTGTTGTCCATCCACGTGACTATATCCATCACAACTGCGAAATGCAAAAATTTGTGCAAGAGCATCATGATTTAGTTGTAGACACACTACATTATCCATCCACTATGCTGCGGGACGCAACAGAAATTGCATTACAGCATCATGATGGAGTTGAAGAGAAGCTACACTACCTATCCACCACAACTGAGAGATGCAACGTCATTTGCGTTAGAGCATCATGATGGAGTTGTACACATGGTAGACCTAACCTCCTGTAGTCCACACCCACAAGGTGAACTGCCTTGGAAGGTTGTCTGCATCCTTTGATCCCTTCATCATTGACTTGGGCAGATTGGCACGTCTGTGGCCCATGGCCATGCCCACCCACGCCATACCCCGCCCAGAGAACATTTGCACCAGCGCTGCGGATGTGTAAGCACAGTCGGTGAAAATCTGTGTAGTAAATCTGTGTCAAACAGACATGTATGCACACTCACATACACACACACACACGAACTCACGCAGAGACAGACAGACAGACAGACAGACAGACACACACAGACATACACACACATTCACACACACACACAAATCGAAATCTTATCAATTAAAGATCACATTCAGGGATGCTCTTCCACCGGTGGTGATGACGCTGGCCAGCTGTCCACCTCCCGGCCCAAATACAGCAGTCACAATGACCTTGCGTTGGCCGTTTGGACCATTCACAGCGGAGCTGACAGCGGAAACCATGCCTCAAATATGTAGTAGTAGTCTTTAAGCATCAAGACAATCTGCACTTCTTGACAGTTTCCATTAATTTCAACCTTGCGGTTGTGGAGGAAGTCCCCCTCCATCTCCAGCTCCTCCACCGCCGCCACCTCCACCGCTGCCACCTCCATCTCCTCCGCCACCACCGCCTCCTCCATCAACCTCTACATTCATCCTGGTCTTCGCTTACCTGTGTGCTGTTCTTACCTCTGTGCTTTACCTTTGGATGACTGTGACTGGACTGGGACTGGGTGTGTTATTTGTGGCAGCAGTTGGCGGGATGGGGGGGAGGTGTGGGCGCGGAAGATACGTCCATGGCTTCAAACGACTTCTGCAGTGCACAATTGTATTCAGTGGCGCTGCTAGCCTGCTACTGCACCGTTCTATCCGTCCATTCTCCCCCAGCACACTACTCTCGGGCATTAGTATACAGGATCATCCACGTCTGAGAGGAGCGCACAGCTGCTACCCTTCCTTTGCGTGAACACATTGGGTGGAGGGGTGGGGTCGAACAAGCGAACCCACCAAATTGGTCGACCGAAGTGTCAAGACAGCCGAACACCATTACGGTATCAAGCGAATTGAAGCAGTTGATACTTCGCAGACATCGTTTTCGCTTGATGCATCACTCGGCGATGTATCAAGCCGATTCCCATCTTGATCGATAAACGTTTAAGTATCATGACGCGCTTCTTCCGGCTTTTAGGGGATACTCACGCTCTGCTAAATTTCGCGAAATTCCGAAAATACCATCCGCCATTGATTTTGCTGCGCCTACAGTACGCCGTCCATATAAGACGCGCTGAGAAAGGCGTCTACGCACGCGCAATCGAACCGACTTATAGGAGCATCGTACTGTAGCACCAACGCCGTCCACCCCAGTGGGGGAGCCCCCGCTGTGTAGCGTAGATAAGGCGCGCCTGCACAATTGGGGCGCCGCTGGCATTCTACATTGTGAGTGGCTATAGACAGTCAGCGGTCAGTACAGCCTGCTCTATTGCGTCACTTGCGCCACATCGAACTCTAAGTGTATGGCATCTGCTTAGGCCCACCCCGGGCTATAGACCCTAGTTCTACGCTGAAACAATTGGCAACAAACATATTTAACGGGAATGCAACACTTGTTGGAGTTTCTGTGCCCCCGTCTGCTAAAACAATCACGCGGAGTGCCTATCTGACACTCAAGGAGTGTCACGTCACTCAAGGAGTGTCACGTATCACTTGTTTAATAACTCAATAGAGAGAATTGTTGGAATTTCTTCAAACTTTCCGCTTGTGAACTATGATCAATTGTCTACACAATGGAACAGACCCCATCTTATTCGGCTGTGACACGCTCGAATACGACTCAATCAAAGAGACCCTACTTTTTAACACAATAAAACAAGAATGTAGACTCGTAGACTTGACTTGTTAGGCAGAATTCGTCTCAAATGAGAGTGAAAACAACGTTTTTTACTGCCGAAATGCAAAATAATAGAATTTCCCAGGAATTTGAAAAACATATTTCTATTGCGGCACGCAATTTTGCCATCAGAATAGGATTTCCCCCTTCTAGTGCTGAGCGCGTACTGAATATTTAACGTTTTGGTTTAAAACTACAATCTCCCTCTGGCGACTGTGTTGCTTTTTCGCCGCGCCTCAGCGCGGCGAGGTGTATATATACGGATGACAATGTGTGTGTGTGTGTGTTTCCGTCGCACCGAAGTAAAGTCAGTGACATATGTGGTCAAGTAGAGTCGATGTCGCTGAGTACGGATCCGATGTCCGTTTCTGTTGCTAATTTCGCATTTTCGAGATATTCGCAATTAAAATTCGAAAATGTCGAAAATCGACTTTTTTGTCTGATGCGCTAGCCGCGCAATTTCTTCAGAAATGGAAGGAGCATGGACCGCGGGTAATTTGTAACACAAAAGAAATTTTTCGCAAATGTGGAATTTAATAGAAATACGCGATTGTTTGTCAAAATTGCATAAATTGCCTAAAATAAAACGTTATTTATTGACGAATGTGAATGCAGAAATGGAAATGTCGTATGCCAATAAGGATTTGTGACATAGTTTTGCAGTTTTTAAAAATTGCAATTTCGAGATATTTTTAATCAAAATATGGAAATGTCGAAAATCGACTTTTTCACCTGATGATATCGCGGCAAAATTTCTTCAGAAATGGAAAGAGTATAGACTGCGGATAATTTGTAACGCAAGAGAAATTTTTTGCAAGTATGGAATTTAATAGAAATACGTGATTATTTTTCAAAATTCCATAAATCAACAAAATTGAACGTCGCTTTTTGACGAATTTGAACGCAGAAGTGGCAAGGCCGTATGCCAATAAGAATTTGTGACACAGTGTTGCATTTTTAATAAATTCCAATTTCGAGATATTTAGAATTAAAATTTAAAAAAATGTCAAAATCGAGATTTTCGTCTGATGGCGAGAACAGCTGTTTATTGATGAATGTGCAATCGGAAACACAAATGCGTACGCTGAACACAGGAATTCGCTCGCACAAAACTTTTGGCAAGTTTTTGTTGGATGTGACGTTTTCACGCAGGTAGGAAACATCAGATAAACGGCGTCGTATCATGCCGATAACATATAGCGAACGCGGCGATATCACTGAGCTTCAGATCAGCTGTACAGACAACCGTATCGTGGGGATAGCTGCACTTGGCATTAATGTACACATTCTCAAGACACTTTCTCCAGATGCGGCTAACGATGTGTACAAAGTTCACTATACTGTTCACCAAAATTTGACAGACACAAAGTATAGGATGAACTTTTTACACACACAGCTTGTTGGTTCACTCGCACAAGACTCTGGGAGGGAACACGCACAATTGAACTGATTTTTTCAGAAAAGACAATCTTCAGCGAAAACACGCACAGAGCATGTAAAGAAATGGTATGGCGAACAATACGTGCTCAAAAACAACGGGGCGAAGCGAATTCAACGTTCACGAAGAAGTCATCGGGTTGAGCGCGTCAGCGCTCAACCCAATTTGTTCGGCCGGGGGCCAGTGCGCCTCCGGGGACTATGGGTTAGTACTACGTCATATAGGTAGACTTAACCATCAGCTTATAAAGGCATCAGATGCGCGTGGCGAACAAACAACAACAGCGTGCACATCGACGTCACATCACATAGAAACAATGGCAATCGGACGCGCTCCAGGGGGCTTGGCTTCGCTTGGGGCGCGCAGCGGGAGGGCGACGAAAGTCTGACGAAAAGTTCGGGGTTGAAGGGAGGCACTGGCACGGGTAGGCGATCGGCAGATCACATGGAGGGCCCATTCGGCCGTCGACGCCCTCGTCGACTCGAACCGGGGAGACGTAGACGCAGTAGTCCTTCCAGTGTAGATTGGGGAGCTGGTCCTCCGACGAGCGCAGTCCACTGGAGTAGACCCTGGACCACAGCTGGAGATCAGGGGGAACCACTGGAACCCAATTCTTGAACAGAGGAAAAGCAGTGCCGTGTGTTCTGTTCTGCCCGCTACAATGTGGGGAGAGGGACAGGGGGTCGACAACCGAAGGGTAAAACACTAGGAAAAGTAGGACGGCCAGAAACACCGATTTGAGGAGCGCGAAATGGGGGCTCGACCCCGAGGAAACAAAAGACTTGCGTTTACGCTCGCGACTGTCTTGCGCCTCTGTTGTTGGGCTATCGTCAGGGGGAAGTAGGCAACCGACAAACGCTGACGAAGGCCGTTGGGAAAGGGGCAAACTAGACAAATTCCCTACGCCGAACTCGATTCCTAACGCGGGTAGCGCGTTTGTCCCTAGGATAACTTCGCTCGAGTCGGGGACGCACTGATACACAATGTCGACTGGCTCACTATCGGGGCTACCAAGCAAAGTAGGGAGTGGGACTTGCGCCACGACTTTCACCAGAGAGCCAGAGAAAGTTTTCAGAGTCGGTATAATTGGTTGGGAGAAACGATCAACCCAAAACGGCCGTGGAACTCCCGTGACTAACTTGGCGAGCGCTGGCACGCCCAGAACACTAACTTCTGATCCCGTATCAATGCTAGCACGGGGAAACGAAACGCCAGCGATCTCTACTGGCACGCAGAACAAATCCCCTAACGGATTCTGATCCGATTCTTTAACTGAACTATCGGGCTTTGTGTGAGGGGAATCGCGCGCAGAATCGGCGTCCGACGGCGCCGAAGGGGAAGCGAGGGGTGTGGAGAAAGAGATGGGCGGCGGCGGAGAAGCGAGCGGCGCCGATGAAACGGGAGAAGAACTGACGCAGTCGCGCGCCATGTGACCGGGCCGGCGGCAAGCGTAGCAGACGCGCGGCAGTCGACGACTGCGAGACAACTGAACGGAAGGCGAAGGCGGCGGACTGCCCGCGGCGCTCTTCGCTTGAACGCTAGCATAAATTTCCGCTTTCAATTCGGCAAACTTAGAAGCTTGCTCTTTCTCAAAGGCGACTAAACTTTGGGCAACCGCGCACGAAACTCCTAGGACGACGGTGTGCAAATTCGCGGGAAGGGCCGCCAGAAACTCGCTTTCTGGGACGGGCTTACTCAAGCGAGGCGCCGTCTCAGGCGGAAAACTCGGGAGAATTTTGGGTCACACCTACTCACTCTCTGCGAGGGAAGGGGACGTAGTTCGACAACTCGGACACCATGTGAGATGCCTAGGCTGTGTGGTCCGACTGTCAACTCTCACTGGGCTCTCAAATCCCTCTCAAACACACACTCTTTCGTTCCTCCCTTGCCGCGCACACAGCAGCGGCTCACGAAGCAAACCGGCAGAGGGACGACCGCACACAGCTAGGCACCCAAGACAACTGCCTCGAAACGGAGAATCACATCAGCTTATAAAGGCATCAGATGCGCGTGGCGAACAAACAACAACAGCGTGCACATCGACGTCACATCACATAGAAACAATGGCAATCGGACGCGCTCCAGGGGGCTTGGCTTCGCTTGGGGCGCGCAGCGGGAGGGCGACGAAAGTCTGACGAAAAGTTCGGGGTTGAAGGGAGGCACTGGCACGGGCAGGCGATCGGCAGATCACACATCATACTGTAACTACTACTCGCGAGATACAACGTAGCACAGAACGAAGCATGCAACACATTCTGACAGACTCAGAGATGGAACTCTCACTCCTAGCCGAGCTACCTAAAGCGCATCATACGGCATCCTTGTCATACTATCGAGGTGCCAATTCATTCAGATGTATTTGTATGTAGAGCTATCGTTGCGAGTCATGGGGTATGGAAACGAGCTATGCTGCATAATGTCGTAAGATAGTGAAGCAGTAAGAACTGTACTAGACGTTTTCTTAGTCACAAGAAAGCAAAGCAGCCCGTGACATCGCACGCTGGATTTTCCACACCTAAATCTGCATGCGTTGCCGACAAGTTCGCTCGAATGCATCCCATTTACATCAGTAGATCTCGTCAGAATCGCAAGGTCTGTACATAGCGCTAAGAAGCATACATAGAATCCATTTAATTTAAATCAGTAGTTCATTTTGAATCTGTTGGAAAATCCTTCCAGTTCACATTTGTGACTTTTCCTGTAAATTCATATACTTTTCATATTTTTAAAATCTTTCCGAGGCCTGCCACGTTGAGAAGACTGGCACATTAAGTGTCTGATTTGGGAGTATGGTGCAGTATCAATTAAAGAGATGCAATGAACACGAATATATCGTCCTATATGTACGGTCACATTGCACCCTCTGAACTTCACCTTCCCATGCCCCTTACTTCCGCTTGGGGGAGGGGGCGCTCTCTACCTGCGGCTCTAGGAGAGGCAGGCAAAGGTTAAGACGCCACCTAGGATAATCGCAAGAACCCGAGAACAAAACAAACAAAAAAGTCGCGGAGACCGGAGCCTCTCTGCGATCGGCCCAACTTGAATGTCGAGTGATGTCCCCCCCCCCCCACGCCAAAAGGCATGCACAGTCCTGGTGCTTGGTTGAGCCGCTAGGCCACGCCCCTCCCGCCAGAAAACTCTTCACCGCGAAGGAAGGGGCCGGATTAGCTACGTATGGCGTCTCTGGTCCGTCTGTTACATATGACTCTGGGGGATCTCCAAGTGACGTGGGAGACGGGAGTCTGAGCAACAATGGAGGGCTGTCTGTCAACCGGGCAGTCAAACTGTCAATGCCTGCCTTATGGCTTTGTCTACCCTCCACCTTTGTTCTTCTCACTGGGTGGGTGTGACGCGGGAATCTATGGCACTTCTAAAGCAAGTCAATCGTAGGTAGAATGAAGGACCGCCGTTCAGCGGCGGCATGGGATAACGAGGCAGATATGCGTAGAGGCGGTCAGGCCTACAGTATGCTACCCGGGTGCCATCTCTCGCCTCCGCAAGAAAATCACTTATCTTGCATCATGTAGGATGAGCGCGACCTTCTCCGTCTCGTGTTGTGGAGTGGTCCGGTCGGTATTCGCTTGTATGGTCATACCTCTGACCGTGCCATCGTATATCGTTTTGCCTTGTCATACGTAGTCACGCTGCTGGCTACGGTCAGCCTTTTCATCGTTGCGCCACCGTATTCACGCACCGCTAGTACATGGTGCTATATAATTGAGTGCGTGCTTTTCTCCTCTCGTATGTCGATTGCATGTGCGCCTTGTTGTTGCGTCCGTACACAGTTCGCCACTCGATTGGGCGCTCTCTCCTGTTCTCTCGCCAGTTTACAAAGAGCTTCTTCCCAACGAAAATGGAACCCCAAACCGCCACCAACACTCCACCCCAGTGCCGGCCTTTGAGTGCTGCTGGCGTCAGGGTCAGGCCATCCACTGGGTCAGGGTCAGGCCATCCTGATGGTCACTCTCTGGCAGTTGCGGACGAAGGACAACAGCCTCAAGGAGTGGGTCAGCGGCCAAATCGGGTCCATTTTTCGAGGCCAGAGGAAGATCACGGAAGCTGGACCACTGGTAACGGGTTTTACTCGCTGTTGTTTACCGCGTGCATATGTACCTAGTGTACGTGTACGTTTGAGAGTGGACTTGTTCAGATCATCGTCGCATCACACAGCCATGCTGCCGTCGACCTGCCATTCTGATACTGTTTTCGTACTCTCTTTCTTACAACCTTGAGAATTTTCAGCAGTTCATCGTCTGCCGGAAAAACCTTTTCGGATTGAAGCATTTTCCGCTAGAATCACAAAAAAGTTTACGTTCTACCAAACTTCCGACGGGCGCGATGACAACTGCGTTTCGACAAACTTCTGCAATTCAAATCTTACCTTCAATCTATCCACGATATTTTACGCATCAGACAAGTACTGTATATAATGCTGCACAATGACGCAATGTGAAAACATACGTTTCGTTGTTGATACATTGATTGATACACAGCGCGCTCGCTCGGTCTACATATGTGGAGTTTGGTCCCGGATCCGTGCTCATCACAGTCTCTGGAGCAGATTATCTCGAGCAGGAGTGGATATCCAGATTTGCGATCTTATACATTTTTACTCCGCTTATGGTCCTGCTTAGGAGATAGAAGTCCGTTTTCCCTTGCAATGTACACAGCGTGCTCGGCATATGTGAGTTGGGTCCAGGATCCGTGCTCATCACAGTTTCTAGAGCAGATTATCTCGAGCAGGAGTGGATATCCAGATTTGCGATCTTATACATTTTTACTCCGCTTATGGTCCTGCTTAGTGGATAGAAGTCCGTTTTCCCTTGCAATGTACACAGCGTGCTCGGCGTATGTGAGTTGGGTCCCGGATCCGTGCTCATCACAGTCTCTGGAGCAGATTATCTTGCGCAGGAGTGGATATCCAGAGTTGCGATGTTATACATTTTTACTCCCCCTATGGTCCTGCTTAGTGGATAGAAGTCCGTTTTCCCTTGCAATGTACACAGCGTGCTCGGCGTATGTGGTGGGGACTTAGCCAAATTTTTGGCCAAAATTTCTTTCCCCTGTAACTTCTGAACGGCTTGACCGAATCACGCGAAATTTTAATACACAAAATGCCGCGTGAGGGGCTATCCAACGACACCACCGCCGGTTCTCTAGCTGCTACCGTTCCCGAGTAATAAGCCGAGAAGAGGGAGACATGAACAAGATAGGGTAAAAATTCGGAGGTTTTCAAGCTCTATCTCCAGAACGACATGACCGATCGAGCTGATTTTTTTACACGTTTTATAACTTAGGACGAGACAACTTGTGTTAAAGTTTCAGCTCAATCGGTCAAGTATTGCCTAATGACCCCTAAGGAAGTGACTCTCTGGAGGGCGCACCTGCGGGGACCAAAGGAAAATGATGAGGGCACTGGCGTGCCCTCATCGATCTGTCGCACGTGACTTGATACAGCACGCACGCGCTAGGAAGCCAGCAGGACGCCAGCGGCGTCCCGCAGAGAAGCTCGCTCGCTTCGATCGATCGACCGCAGAGAATCAATCGCTGCACGGCCAGCGTCGCCTGTTGCTGCCTGCCTTAAACGCAGGCTTTGCCTGAACAGTACGGCAATGCACCGTTGCAAAGCCTTGCAAAAGCGAACAGTGCAGCAGTGCGCGGTACAGTAGAGAACCTTGCAATGTGCGATTGCAACAGAGCCGAACAGTACGACAATGCTCGCGCAGGCAATTCTAGCCGCTTCAGCGACTTTCGCTTGCAACAGGACAGATCTTGCAACAGGACAATCGGCCCGCTCTCTAGCATTAGTTTTGCGCGCCACTGTACGGCGCGTTCGCGAGGCAGTCATCGCCATAGCTTGCAACAGGACGGACTTTCTGCAACAGGAACCTTGCAATGTGCAATTGCAACAGAGCCGAACAGTACGACAATGCTCGCGCAGGCAATTCTAGCCGCTCCAGCGACTTTCGCTTGCAACAGGACAGATCTTGCAACAGGACAATCGGCCCGCTCTCTACATAGCATTAGTTTGCGCGCCGCTTTGTACGGCGCGTTCGCGAGGCAGTCAGCGCCATTAGCTTGCAACAGGACAGACTTTCTGCAACAGGACAAATGTTGCAACAGTACAGACGTTGCAACAGGATGGTCGCGCGAGGCGACCAGCGCCATTGGCTCGCAACAGGACAGACCTTCTGCAACAGGACAGATTTTGCAACAGGACAAATCTTGCAACAGGACAAATCTTTCAACAGGCAGATTTTGCAACTGGACAGATTTTGCAACTGGGCAGACCTTGCAACAGGACAGATTTTGCAACAGGACAAATCTTGCAACAGGACACATCTTGCAACAGGACAAATCTTGCAACAGGACAGACCCTGCAACAGGACAGATGTTGCAACAGGACAGACCTTGCAACAGGACAGACCCTGCAACAGGACAGATGTTGCAACAGGACAGACCCTGCAACAGGACAGATCTTGCAACAGGACAGATCTTACAACAGGACAAATCTTGCAACAGGACAGATGTAGCAACTGAGGACAGATGTGGCAACAGGGTGGTCGCGCCAGGCGACCAGCACCGTTGGGTCGCAACAGGACAGACCTTCTGCAACAGGACACATCTTGCAAAAGGACAGATCTTTCAACAGGACGGATCTTTCAACAGGACAGACCGTGGAACAGGAGAGACCTTGCAACAGGATAGATCTTGCAACAGGACAGGCCTTGCAACAAGACAGGCCTTGCAACAGGACAGTCCTTGCAACAGGACATACCCTGCAATAGGACAGACCCTTCAACAGGACAAATCTTGCAACAGGTCAGGACCTTGACAATGAACAGGACGGACGTTGCAGCGCGCGTGCGAGGCGACCAGCGCCGTTGGCTATCAACAGGACAGCCCTTGCAACGGACAGACCTTGAGCAGGACAGATCATGCAACAGCAACATTACGACCATTGACGACTACATTCCATGCTATTCAGATCTCAGGAATTCTTCTGCAACAGGAAGGACCGGCTAGTAAGTAGTGTTGATGTTGCCTAACCATCGGGTTGAGCGCGTCAGCGCTCAACCCAATTTGTTCGGCCGGAGGCCAGTGCGCCCCAGGGTACTAGGTACTACGTCATATAGGTAGACTTAACCGTTCGGTCTGAAATTTGCACCACAGTTGTTCATAGTAACAAGAAGTATTGTGCTAAAATTTCAGCCAAATCGGTTGGGTGGTTCCCGAGATATTAAACATAAACTGTCGAAAAATTCAGCAATCTTCGTCTAATCGCAAGGTTATCGGCCTCGTGCTCGTGAACGGTAGTAGCTAGGGGAACGGTTGATGGCTCGTTGGAGCCGCCCACTGATCGCATTTTTTATGTTAAAAAATCTCGCTGATCGGTTGAGTATTGCGGCCGTAGGGCCCGATTAAAAAATGGCCGAAATTTTGGCTGTCCCGACCTCAAGACGGCCGAGCTCTAGTGGTGCAGGCTGGAGCGCCAATCGAAGTGCTCCCCCAAAGTACACTATGGAGTGATCAAAAGTGTAAAACATTTCATCTTTCTATGACGTTTGAGTAAAAAGATACAAGGTGGCAAAAGTCCGGTCGGGTACGGATCCGGGGCTCGGCTCAAGACGGCCGAGCTCTAGTGGTGCAGGCTGGAGCGCCAATCGAAGAGCTCCCCCAAAGTACACTATGGAGTGATCAAAAGTGTAAAACATTTCATCTTTCTATGACGTTTGAGTAAAAAGATACAAGGTGGCAAAAGTTCGGTTGGGTATGGATCCGGGGCTCGGCTCAAGACGGCCGAGCTCTACTGGGGCATGCTGGGGCGCCAATCGAAGTGATCCGGTCTAGACCACCGGTACAGTGAATAAAAGTGTAGAACATTTCATCTTTCTCGGTTGTATGGTTCTTGAGATATGGATGCACAAAGGTCACATACGGTACCAATCAGGGGCTTGGCTCCAGACGGCCGAGCTCTAATGGTGCAGGCTGGGGCGCCAATCAAAGTGATTCTATCTAGCCTACCATAGGGTGAACAAATGTGTAAAACATTTCATTGTAAAATGTCGAAATGAACTGTAGAGTGGTGATATGTATTGGAGGTGTTGTAGGTGGACTCTAGACCCCCCAACCCCGACCCCCCCCCCCCCCCCCCCCTTCGTGGACATGGACAGGGAGTGTATTCTAGGAAAGTTCCCCCCCCCCCCCCGAGTGGGGGGTAAGGACAGGTGAATTTGTTCGGGCTGAAGTTGAACAGGCTGTGTATCTCAGATGACTTCTCAGCCTCTAAGCTACACGAACAAATTCAGCGTGCTCTGTTTGCGGGTGCCAGCCACACTCGCTTCAGAGTGAGCAGTGCAGCTCTGAATTAGCACTACATATTTCTACGTATGTACTTTGATACACCGTGTTGGCATGTGAAGCTCACTGTTTGTGCGCGTTGGTTTGTGGCTACACAGTGCCCATTGATGTGGGAATGTGGGCTTGGGGGGGGGGGGGGGGGGTCGTCGCACTTACACACGTTGCGCTGCGCTTACTGCGTACATACGTACGCACGCACGTGAAAAATCACCAAATCCGGCCCACTTTTGCGAAAGTTGTGGCCTGATTATTTTTTTTACTTAGTAAAAATTTGAATTTTTGAATTTTCGCAAAATTCTTCCACCGCCGAAATTTTTTCACCCCCCGACCACGCTGCGCGTCGTCATAAGCTATCTTTAAAAAAAATTGGCTCCCTAGGTGCTTCGTAGCGAGCGCCAGCCCTGTTGGTGTTAACTGTGGGCTTCACCGCTCCTATAGCACTCCTTCGCTTTTCAAGCGGCGGAGTGCCAAAAAGCTGGCCCGCGCAGTGGCCCTCTCCCCATCCATTTGTCACGCTAAATGTGGGGACGATTTTCGCACATACTGATGAGGGGGGGGGGGCTGCCCAAAAGTGCTACTGGTAGTCCTTCATTCCTCCCCCTTCATCTCCCCTTCCCGCCTCCCTTACACATACCGTAAATTCCCCAATAAACGGGCACTCTCTAATTGACGGGTACTCTCCAATAGGAAAATGACCGAGTGTGAAGTCGCAGCGAACTTGCGATAGTGCCTCTAACGTGATGGGAAATGGCCGACATGGTGGCAACATGTATGGAGTGACAGATAGGGGGACAGGCAAACAAGGCAGCAGCGAGTGCACCAGCTCAATCAGCTGGCTTGTCAGAAGCTCCTTTGCTCTGCCATTGTCGAAGCGGGGGTAGTACTGGCGATAAGCAATCACAGAGTTGACCAGAGCACACTCCAGTAGGAACATGAATCCGGCTCTGAAAGGCCACTTATATGACTTGGCTTGCCTCCTATTCGTTTCTCTCAATTGGTCCCTGTAATGAACGAAGCCATGAAATGTGGCTGTTGC
>JASAMZ010011432.1:0-29602 GCA_030248115.1 Linhomoeus sp. GSCO2_2
GCAATAATCGTTCTATGACCCATGACCCATGGAATTTATGACCCTTGACCCATGGAATTTATGACCCAAATTTGATTTTGCGCGTACAGTAATCCCAAAGCGTAAAGTACATACTGGCGGTTACGGTAAACGACAAATCGCACCAAAATAACACTCGATTTGCTCCGAGAGCGTCAAACTGTTGTAAGAGTTGAATCTGGGAGAATCACCCAAACCGACAATGTTTAGACCATGCTTAGGTCAGTGCCGATGGTTTACCATTTAGATTATGCCAAAATCAAATTGCCTATATCCTGGTTTAACAGTCTTTTGTCTGTTTGCTGGCAAACAAGTATATTGCGGGAAATGCCGACAATCCATTTGGTTTTCGTGGCGCTTCCATTCTACAAAAAATTACGTGGAGCTTACAAAAAACTGCGCTGCATGGAAAATTGCCTATTCGGACATGAAAAAGTTGAATTTCAAAATTTTTTCCAAAAGTTTCAATGTTTGTGGTGTTTTTTGAGTAAGATCAAATGTATTTCTGCACCTTTTGTGGCAAACAAATGCGAAATTTCTTGCAATAATAGACCCCCTACACGTTTTGGATAGTCATCCTGAAACTGATTCAGGTCCACGTGACCCCCCCCCCCCCCTTCGACCCTAAATTGACCCTTCAACCATAAATTGACCCCCCTCCCAGACCAAATCTGGTAGGAACCTATGGCAGGCGTGCATCATATCGGAAAGGCTTCGAAATGCTTTGTAGAAGTGTCCACTCCTTGCTCCTTCAATCTTCCACTCTAGAACACTCACAAACCAGCTCCACTTTCTTATAGCAGCTTGTAGCCGCTTAAAGCAGAGTTAAAATCAGACAAAGTAGTCATGTGGGGAAGCTATTAGAGTACTGTAAATTGGGAGAAGTTCGGACACGAAAAAAGTTCGGGCAATTCGGGCAGTAACTTTTTCCATGTCCGAATAGGCAATTTTACATGCAGCGCAGTACTTTGTAGGCTCTGCGAGAGCTTTTGTCCAAACTTTTCTCATGTCCGAATAAGGATTTATAGGCTATGTCTGAACATTTTTCTGTCAGAACTTTTTCCGATTTACAGTATGTCAAGAGAATAATCGTGCAAATTTTCAACACTAACAGTTACTAGATGGGCAAGTTACAAGCGATCAAAAGTGGACACTTTTTTTGGACTACCCAGTGTCACCCTTTTCGACTAACCACTCTAAGCCACCTAAGAAGGGTCGAAAACCATAATCTAAATGGCGTAATCTAAATGGTAAACCAGCGACATTGACCTAAACATGGTCAGTTCGGTTTGATTCTCCCAGATTCTAACTCTTACAACAGGTTGACGCTCACGGAGCTAATCGAGTGCCATTTTGGTGCGATTTGTCGTTGACCGTAACCGCCAGTATGTACTTTACGCTTTGGGATTACTGTACGCGCAAATTCAAATTTAGGTCACAAATTCCATGGGTCATGGGTCATAAATTCCATGGGTCATGGGTCATAGAACGATTATTGCCAAGATTTCTCAGTCTGTTTGTTGACCCACTACTTTTGCTTCGGTTTAGGATAATTTGTGACTCCCGATTGACCACTACGCATTGGGTCTGGGACCTGCCAGGTCAAAGTTTTGGACCTTGCCCATCTATGAAAGTCACAGAGGCTGCAGATGAAACAAGATGTATGGCGTTCTTCAGATGTCAACTTCCAGGCACCGTGACATGACTGATTCGAGCGCCATACGTTGCAAGACAGTATCAGTTCAACTGTGTGACGGCAAACTTCAGACGTCACCGACTGTTATGCTCACGCGACTCGGCACCACACACCTGAGACCCAGCTGGTCAGCGGTGCCCTGAATGCCCTCGTAGTCGCTGACGAAATCACCGCAACCGTAAGCGATCAACTTTCCCTTGTAGATCTCTATGGGACGAATGTGGTGGGAGGAGTGGCCGTGGACCACGTCGGCGCCGCAGCGGTCCACGAGGTCGCGAGCCACCCTCTGACTGCCGCTCTCTGGCTCGAAGCCCCAGTTGGAGCCCCAGTGCACTGACATGATAACCACGTCTCCTGGACGCTTATCTCTCTTGACTTGGGCAGCTGCAGTGATGGATTCAGGATCAGGAAAGAATACTGTATTGGAGGAGTGTGTGCTTATTCGTCTCATTCAATCTAACCAACCCAGCGCGTCCAGATCCCTGTCAGATGGGGGCCAGTCCATGTAGTTGACGCCGGCTTTGCTCTCAGTGGCTTTCCAACCGCTGATGACTCCAGAGGTGGGAAATCCTGAGGTGTAATGGCATAAACAAATGGAAGATATCGGAAAATGCCATAAATTCACGCCAACCGATGCCATAGACCAGGATCCTGGCTCCATCAGTTACAGGGATCACAGCGGGCCTTCTCGCTTTTTCCAGCGTGTTCCCAGCGCCGCAGATGTGAATATTCTTGGAAGCGAGAGATGTCAGGGTGTCTTTGAGGCCCTCGTAGCCCCAGTCGAGAACGTGGTTGTTGCCGAGCACGGCGCAGTCCACGCTAGCGCTTTCCAGTACCTCCACGTTGCCCGGATGCATGCGGTAGTGGATGCCTGCAGAGGTCTCAGATGGTCAAAACTTGAAACGACTGCAAACCTCCAGAAGCGATCATTACCCTTAACAGAATGGAGGACAACTGTCACATAGTTTCAAGTCACCTTTGTTGGGCCAAGGCTGTCCCCTGTCGGTGACAGCTGTTTCCAAGTTGATGACGCGCCCCTGGGGCCTCAGGCGATTCAGTACACCAATAGCCTCGCCCCATACGTAGTCCACGGGCCTGTCAGTGGGCAGTTTGCCGTTCTTGCGCTCTGCCAGCTGCGTGTACACGCGGGCGTCGCGCACGTATCCTTCGTGCAGCGTGGGATCGACCTTGTGTCTGTTAGAGTGTGATGCGTAATAGAATGGCACAAAGAAGGTTTCCACTTCCTACAACCGCCACAGCACCTCAAAATCTGGTCCACCCCTCTTCCCAGCATGACGTCTCCGCAGAGGAACACAGTGGTCTCGTCAGCCTTGGGACTGGCGAACTCTGACATGGCTGAAGAGGTGGAAGCCATGGCTCTACTCGTCAGAGAGATGGTGCTGGCGACAAGGAGCACTCCGAGTTTCTTAGATGACGGTGCCTGCAACCTCTGCGAGAAAGAGACCAGCCTTCCCAACAGAAAGTAGGACATGCGCGGGAGGTTCTGTCTGCTCAGTGTTCAACACTCAACAATGAGGGAACACTAGACACTTGTGTATTGGGACTATTTTGCCAAGTGGTCAAAACAGACGACCGTCTGTCTGTCGACTCAAAATAACCTCTGGTCACGAGATGTTTACGGTGGCCGCGGCCGACACCGTTCGATTCGGTTCTGCCACTTTCTAAAGCACTGCGTTCGCGCAATTCAAAACAATGATCGTCAGCATGTCGAGTTTCGTAAAGGCGTATTTGGTCTCTGTCCTGTTTCAGAAGAGTCAAGTAATCGCGCTAGTCTTACGCAGATTTTATGATTCTGTAGTGACGATGCAGTACATATATGTATGACTGTGGCTCCGCTTTTGTTCACTGAAAAACTAAAACGCTTTCAAAGCTTGTTTTAACGCTATTATATCTTAACGACGCCTAAAATTGTGTGATACAGTATCAATTCGGTTAAATGTCGCCATTTTGCGTAGTATACAGTACTGTTCATATTTGAAATCATTTACAAATGATGACGAAACTTTATTGCATGGTCATGTTTGGTTACAACAACGCTGCTTGGGAATGCAAATTCGTCATTGCGCAGAATAGGTCGGGTGCGTATGGCGGTACACTTTCAAATCACGCAGATGCGTATATAATATACCAAATCAAACAAAATCAGCGGCTGTCAGCCCTTCATCATGTCAGTACGGCTAGTACCTTTGCCGAATGGGCGCGGCTGCGTGCTCGCAGTCAATCATACATAATCACACATCATCGAACATAATCACCGGGTGCAAACCATCCGCAAAGCAAGCATCATTTCCACAAGTCTTCCACAAAGATGTCCGCCACCGCAGAGGCGCCTCCAGAGCCCGGCAGCATGCTGAAGAAGATCCTGACGGAGATGTACGTGTCGGAAGAGATCCTGAACCAGCTGGACGAGAACCAGAAACAGATTCTGTTCTGCAAGATGAGGGAGGAGCAGATTAGGCGCTACTACGAGAGAGATAAACTCGAGGAACAGCAGCAGAAGCTAGAGAAGAAGCTGAAGAAGGGGAAGAAGAAGGGGCCAGTGGGCTGGATGACTGGAAAGGATGGCCAGATCTGGGTTTGGGTGAGTGGGAAAGTTTGGTTCGCGACTCGCTGTCTTTCTGGCTTATGCTATTGATTGACTACCTGATGCTTGGCTTGCCAGTTCTTTGTGGATGATCGTCCGAAACGCCTTGGCTTCGTCTTTGTCACTGGTTGTCAGGCGTTATCATCCATGCTTTGCCATCTGACTTGCAGGTGATGGGCGAGCACCCGGGCGACAAGAGCATCGAAGAGATCCTGGAGGAGGAGAGTCGTCAGAAGGCCCACCGTCTGGCGGAAGAGGAAGTCAAAAGGAACTCCCTCCTGAAACTGGAGGAGATGAGACTGGTGGAGGAGTTGAAGAACCAGGAGATAGGAGGGGACTACGACGGCGTGGGGGCATATCAAGAACCCCCCGCTGAGAGCAGGACCCTGAATCCGCCCGCAGCCTCTGGGACCCCCGCTGTGAAGCCCATGGTGGACAGCAACAAGAACTACAAGGCCAGCATCAGCGAGTCGGCCAACGAGATCCGCCAGATGCTCAGGAAGATCAGAGGGGAGGAAGGGACTTCTGACAAGGCCCCTGCAGCTGCAGCAGTGAAGACCCCTGCAGTGAAGACTCTGCCCCAGAATCTGATGGTGGACGAAGGGGAGGTTCACAAGAGGGAGGAGGAGATCTTCAGGCGTCTCAGTGAAGCGCGCCAAGAGACCATGAAGATGGCAGAGAAGGAGATGAGCGAGCGGAAGAGGTTCTGGGAGGAGCAGGGTGGGTACAGTAATCTGTTATTTACTGTAAATCGGCAAAGGGTCAGACAGAGAAAATGTTTGGACGCCAAGCCCAGAAATCCTTCTTCGGACATGAGAATGGTTCGGACAGTCTCCTTCTCACGGCCCACAAATTACTGTGTCGTGTGTAAAATCGTCTTTTCGGACGTCGGACAAAGTGACACTGTCACTTTCCGAACTTATCCGAACTTTTTCGTATCCAAACTTTTCTCGATTTACACTATTGTTTGTTTCGTCAACTGACGCGTTAGAAGGGCGTGCGTACACCCAGGGACTTTCTGGCGCGTGCATTTCCCGTGTTATCAGTTCGGTCGGTACGATGATACTCCCTGGGACCTTTGTTCCGCCCTGTCTGTCTGTCACATGATGTTTTGGGGTCGCTATATCAGGCGCTTTGTTTGCCGCGGCCTACGTGACAGTTGTCAGTCAACATTTTCAAACCTGGGAAGTTCCTCCATTGTTCAGAGCGCAAGGCACGCGAGGCTGAGGAAGAAATCCGCGCCATCGCCCGCCGGGCGAGGCAGCAGCATCGCGCTCATCAGGTAGTTTTATTGAAAACGATCTTAGTTAACGAGAGGTGTAAATTTTTTTCGAGAAGATAATAGGCCTATCTAAGGGTGTAGAGGAACATTTTAGGCAAAAGTGACAACAAAATATGACAGCCACCTCACTTCTGTCACTCGCAGGGCAAAATTTTGCGCATATTTTGTCTTCATTATGTTGATCTGTCCTTCCCTACCATTAGCTTCAAGTGCCAGCTGGACTAGTGTCGACCGGTAAAACGCCGCCCTGCAAGGGCGCAGCGGCGACGCGAGCGCTGCCAATCCTGACAGGACGGCTGTCGAACGAAACTTTACTTAGCGCGGTTTGAGTGGGCAGAGGTCCGTGGTCGGATAACAAGGGAAGCGGGTGGATGGGGTTCTCTTGGCCTAGAAACCACCCTAACAATAAACGCACTTTCGCCCAATGAGATCGGCCTGATACGAGAGAAGCAACGCCACCTTATGTAGACAAATAGGGATCACAAGTTGTAGAAGTTTGAATCACAAATGCAAATTTGCTTTACTCTACCGTATACAAAAGCAATTCAAAATTCAAACGGTACAGCGACGGATCGAGACGATACAACAGATCAAATGAATGGTGGCGAAGCGGGAGCTGACATGGAGGGCTCATCCGGCTGTCGACGCCCTCGTCGACCAGAACCGGGGCGTGTCTGGAACGGGCGGGTTCTGAAAAGCTCGAAAACGGCGAAGTTTCACACAAACAGTGCATTCCGTGAAGCAGCGGCGCCTAGGCAGCCCACTGGGAGGGAAGCCGTTTTCGGGGATGGAAACGTTTGAACCGGGACGACCAACGGACGAATGGGAACCGACTTTGCTCGACTCGACCCTCATCTGTATGCGTATGCGGGGACACGACACACCTACGTTCGACTGGTCGGTTCTTATCAGCCGACCTGGCCTACGGTAGGGGAAGGACCGAACTGCTTCAGGGGGACGCAACAACCAAAGGGAGGGGAACCTAGGCGGGCAAAAAGAGCAGCACCAACTTAGGGGGAAAGGCGACAAGGGGCGTTTTCTCTCTGGTCAGGTTAGGCGGGCAAAGACAGCAGCACCAACGCAGGGGGAAAGGTGACAAGGGGCGTTTACTCGGCCAGCGGGACGCATTCTCTCAGACCTGACCAGTCTTAGCCAGCGGGACAACAGCCTCTCGTCCTGACTCAAGACAGTACCTTTACGCCTATCTACCTTGCGCCAATCCTGGCTCACCACCGCTCTACCACCCCTACGACCTAGCGGGGCGCCTTACTTTAACCCTTTCTGTGGCCTGCGAAAAACAAGCCGCACCTGTGACGCCGCAGCGACACTACACGACCTCACCTAAGGCGCGTTTCAATTGCACACACAGTGCTAACTACCCCTGACAAGAATCATGCGCGGCGCCAAGGCTGCCCGCGCGAAGGAACGCACTCAACACGCACCCAGAGACGCTTGCTTCGCCGGCGGAGAATTCTAACCCATGACCGCAACCGCACGAAACTAACAACGCGAGCACTGGGGTGGGGAGGGACCAACCTGTGTGCTTCGCTTGCGCTAGGCCACACGAGGGAATGCGCTGAGGGCGAGGGACGATCTACCGCGCGTTCTAAACCGAAAATCCCACTGGGGAACACGCAAAAGCGCGGAAGGAACAGTAGCGCGATGGCTCGGACACCATGTCGACCGGTAAAACGCCGCCCTGCAAGGGCGCAGCGGCGACGCGAGCGCTGCCAATCCTGACAGGACGGCTGTCGAACGAAACTTTACTTAGCGCGGTTTGAGTGGGCAGAGGTCCGTGGTCGGATAACAAGGGAAGCGGGTGGATGGGGTTCTCTTGGCCTAGAAACCACCCTAACAATAAACGCACTTTCGCCCAATGAGATCGGCCTGATACGAGAGAAGCAACGCCACCTTATGTAGACAAATAGGGATCACAAGTTGTAGAAGTTTGAATCACAAATGCAAATTTGCTTTACTCTACCGTATACAAAAGCAATTCAAAATTCAAACGGTACAGCGACGGATCGAGACGATACAACAGATCAAATGAATGGTGGCGAAGCGGGAGCTGACACTAGCCCAATTATGAAATATTTTGATTGCCACCAACATGGTAACGTGGGTCCACAATTCTAAGTGAAACTTTTGTTTCAAATGAAAGAATTAGGCTTTTTGAAAGGATTTGAAATAAATTCAAGGAACCAATATCCCTACAAATAACCACAAATTTCAGGATGACGCCATCCTGCGCAACTCGCGCCTCTCGCAGATCTACTCGACTGACGACGAGCCTCCAAGAAGCAAAGCGCAGACGTCGTCGCCACAGGCGTCAGTGGGAGGCGCTTCAGGCACTTCAGCTGTCGTTCCCAAGTCAGTGGCCAATGGCAAGCCGGCCACTCCTGTGAAATCCAAGCTCTCCCAGCTGCCCTCCAATGGGAATGTGGCGAGCGACAAGTCGGCGGAAGTGTGAGCGGAGTGTTTTAAAGTTGCATAGCGGAATTTTTGAAATGCTGATTTCTGGAGGGATGCCACTGTTTCAGTGTGCGTCTGCGTCGTCCGCCCAAGCCCCGGGACCGCGAGGCCATCGTCAGCTGGTTCGTGGGCGAAGAGTCCAAGTTCAAGGCCGGCCTCGACCCCAAGACCGGGCGTCTGGCGCCCTGGTTCCATGGTCAGTGGTCTTGCAGTTGGAGATTTATGACAGATGGCTACCGTGTGCGTTCTAATAATTCCCTGTCTCGAATTATATTTACCCAACGGAAAAATAATTCTCGGGTCTCTGATCACATGGTGCAAATTTTTGCATCGGAAAATATTTCTACTGGGAATTATTAAATAATATAGGGTTATTTTCGTTGCACATGCCACACATCTGCACTGTGCTCTTAGTAGAGATGTAAAGTTTTTTTCGAATTAACAAGCTGTTTTAAAAAAGTTGAGTTGTTTTATTAATACAGAGTGGTATGTGAGTGTTTTAAAGTGGAAGAGTAAAAGAGTGGATAATTTTGTAAAGTATTTCGAAGCCTTTCCGATATGACGCGCGGCCGCCCAGAGTCCACTATTCATGCGCTACTTTTGACACGCTCCTTTCTGAGGGGTTCTTGCAGGGCAACATTGGGATCGCCCGGGATTAATTTTTTGAGCAAGACACACGTATTTCTGAGCGGTTGTTGCAAGGCAACATTGGGATCGCCCGGGAGTATTTTTTTGAGCAGACAAAGTTGTTCGTAAGACAAGGGTTTAAAAAAACAAAAGCGTTTCTTTAGGAATGACCGTTCAACAACTGCCTCAACGTAAGTTTTCAAACGGTCGAACGAATGCCGCTCTACAACGTAAGACGAGCGAGTCAGGGCCGATTTGCTGTTTGAACCTTTGAGTTACTGTACCTCGCCAAATTCAAACTTTTGAATCTCAACTTCTCTTAACGGAATGATCAGCAACGAAACCTATCGAGCAACTCAAGATCGTCTTTCTACGACGCACGCTGAGCGAGTTAGAGCGATTTCTATGCTAAAAACGCGAGAATGTCGCTTTTCGTGGTGCGTGTTTGCGTAATTAACAAATTTTTTACGCCAAGTGAAAGAGCACGTCGACACCTTTTAGTTGACCTATCGCACGCCGCTCTGCGACGTAAGACGAGCATGTTAGAGCCGTTTTGCGTTTTGGACCTTCGGGTTACTGTAGCGCGCGTAATTCAAACTTTTGAATTTCGACTTTTCTTAACGGAATTATCAGTGTGCCGAAACCTATTCAACGAACTCAAGATCGTCTCTCTATGACGGAAGACGAGCGAGTTAGATGAGTTTCGCGTTTTAAACCTTTGGGTTACTGTAGCTCCCGAAATTCAAACTTTTGAGTTTCGATCAATAGAGGAACAAATGATCAGTGAGTCGAGAGCTATCCAACCAACCCAAGATCGTCTCCCTACGACGCACGCTGAGCGAGTTAGAGCGATTTCTGCGTTAAAAACGCAAGAATGTCGCTTTTCGTGTTGCGTGTTTGCGTAATTAAGAAAATTTTTATTGCCAAACGAAAGAGCACATCGAGACCTTTTATTTGATCTGTCTCACGCCGCTCTCCGACGTAAGACGAGGCAGTAATAGCCGTTTTCAGTTTGAACCTTCGGGTTACTGTAGCGCGCGCAATTCAAACGTTTGAATTTCAAAGTCTCTTGCGACATTACCAGTAAGTCGAGAGCTATCCATAAAGCCCAAGATCGCCTTCCTACGACTTACCAACGCCGAGATATGAGAGCGTTACGCACGGACGCACGGACGCACGCACGCACGCACGCACGAAAAGCTCTCGTAGGGGTTCGCCCGGCTGAGGCCGGGCGAAAAAAAAGCTTTTTTTATTAAAAAAAAGTCGGCCGAATTTTTTTTCTATTAAAGAAAAGCTTTTGTTCTTGATTGTGGGTAGAAGTTACCATGTTGGTAGCAAAATCTCCCACAATCTAGCTAATTTGAACAATGACATTTCATTATTAAGTGCAGAATTATATCATGAGGAGTGAGGACCAAAACTGCACCAGTTTTGGCCCTGCGGGCAGCTCAGAGTGTCAGAAGTGAAGATGGTTGTCACATTTTGTTGCCAGTTTTGGTTAAAATATTGCTGTACAACATCTAAACCACTCTGTTGTTGTTGAAGTTTTTATAGTTGACATCTCACGCACAGCGAACTCGCCGTAAACCTGCCGCAGAGCGGGAGGGTGAGTGGCAACTGTAAGGAAAACTCACAACGTTACTAGGAGAACAACTTGAGACTTTCGTTGCCCTCTCCTTTCGGTAACATTTGCTCTTGAGCGACATAGTCAAGGAGAATTGCCATAGTGCGCCGAAACGCGAGCAAATCCCTTTTGCAGCGGTGCCCGGAACCGAACCCCCGCCCCCTCGCAAGCGAAGGAGTAGGAGTCAGACGCGCTAACCCGCTGGGCTATGACGCCACAATGTAGAGGCTGAGAGCTGCCGTGCAATGTAGAGGCTGAGAGTACCTTGCGTGCATAGCGTACAACACTGTAGCACCCTATGGCAGGCTTTGGTACACGGCCCTAGTACTTTTAAAATAAAATTTTTTTTTTGAAAAAAGAAATTTGGGTTTGAAAAAAATTTTTTTCCACATCTCGCTCTTAGTTGCAAAGCCTCACGGCCATTCACTGGGTACTACTTGTAGTGTGGTCACAACACAAGCACTCAGCAATTTTGCCTGTGCCGTTCATCATCACTCCTCTATCATTCTCCAGGCATAATCAGTCGAGAGGAGGCCGAGTCCTTACTGACTGGCAAGAAGGAAGGCTCATATCTGGTGCGCGTCAGTGAGCGCATCTGGGGCTACACACTCTCATACAGTACTGGGCCTGGATCCATTCAAGTCAAGCACTTCCTGGTGGCTCGATCGCCGGATGGATACCAGTTTCTGGGCACCAACCAGATTGTCCACAGGACCCTCTGGGAACTGGTCAACTACCATGAGGTTGTCATTTCTGTTACATGCGCATGCGATGTGCAGCCGATATTCGCGCTCGGTTTATGCAGTGTGTTCCCATCGTGCGTGTAAACGGGGGGGGGGGGGAGGGTGTGAGGCTAACCCCCCCCCCCCCCCCCCCACAAGCCGTTAGTGTAAAATTGGCAAAATGGTTTTGCGGAATTTTTACCTGCGGCGTTTCCAAATGGCACAAATTTTGCCTGTGGCGCTTAATTTTTGCGATGTTAGCAGGTTCTCTCAGGCAGGTCAGCGCGTACACGTATGATTCCCAGAGATTTGTTCGGTCAGTGGTTCAACTGTTTCAGAGCGTGCCCATAAGCCCTGAGGGCAAGGAAGTGCTGAGATTCCCCGTGGGCCAAAGAACCGGTGAGACGCCAGATTACAAGGAGCTCTTTCCATTCGGCTGAGTTTTCTATGGTTATGTTCTTGCGCCGTACGCCATACGATGCGCCGTCAATACAATATGCAAGAAGCACTTACGACGGATGGTAGTCTTCCTCTGTCCGTGGCCGTTCACTTTGCGGGATTCTTACTTCGTGTTATTAGTTGCTCCTCCGCGCCGCAGAAAGCTGTCTGAACAAAAAACTTATTATAGCGCTGATTTGGTGCTCATTGTGATGAGAAGAGGGAATGACAGCACGCTTCGTTGCTCCGTCGCCTGTTGCCGCCCAATATTGGCTGCATGCGTTGCTTTCGCTCGTCGTTTGGAGAATAAATGGTACGGGGAATCAGAAATGTCAACAATCTGACGGTGTATTGGCTCATGCCATGAGATTTCTACATTTCATCGCCGGGGGACGTCGTTTGTATCTGCGGCGCTTCAGATGGACAGCTATTTCGAGGCCGCCAATCCTCTCTGCGCTAAATTACTCCAAGAGAACTTGAAGCAGAGCGAGCTTCAAGAGATTCTTGGTGATTTGTCCAAGATTCTCCACAGTGCACCCCCTGACAACCTGGAGACCACACTATTGGCAAAATCATTGTCGATTCCCCTGCGAGTGTTGCTCAAGAGAGGGGCACTGTCCGAATCTGTCACGATTCAAACGATCGATCTGCTGTCCGACGCTCTGGAACTGTGTTTCTCCAAATGGGAAGTCACTGACGCTTCGATGGCGCTGGATCTCCTGAATCAGCTCTTTGCCACTCTGGCAAAAGGGCTGGAAGACGACAAGCTCTGCCTGAGTTGCCTGAAGGCGTCCCTGAGACTGCTGAAGAGGGCGCTGGCATCCCGAAGGGCCAATGTGGGACTTCAGCTGTTGCAGAGGGAGAATGTGCCCCTCCTGGGATACTTCGTGTTCCAGTGTCTGGCCGTGGCGAAAAGTCAGAAACTGTCACTGGAAACCAGATCTCTTTCCCTGGACTTGCTTCAACTCTTCGTGACCTGTGAAGGGAAGCCTACAGAGACTGGAAAGGCGGCTCTCTCCTCTGTGTTCCCTGGGATCCTGTTGTCACTGGCAGGATTGGTCATCCATAGTCCACTACTGCATCACTCAATGGCAGTAAAATGTCTGGATATCATCACTGCTATGATTGGAACGGTTTTACTGGATGAGGACTTCTCCAGTTGTCCCGATGGGGAAGAGGACACAGTGGAGACTGGACAAGCATTAGTGGCCAAGAGAAACAAGCGGTGGTTTGAAGACACTGGAAAGAAGACGGCGACACTTCTGAAGACGCTGATTGCCACCGCAGTGTCGCTAGATGACACGCAGGTGACGACTAGCTTCGGCTCTTTGTTTACTTGGACTTGCGCACTTCAGTCGCACTTGTACCAACCGCTTTCCACCCAAGTGCCTCTTTCAGATCCAGTGCTCTCTCCAGAAGCTCTGTCTCGTCATTCTCAGTCGCTGCTTCCACTCCCTGGGAGAGAGCGCCCAGATCTCAGCGATAGACTGCCTGGCGCTCTCCAGAGGTTTCCCAGTGGCACAGCTGAATACCACCATTGGCGACGACGTCAAGAAACGACTGGCCATTGACACCAGACTCCAGAAGAGCGTATTCTCGCTCTGCAGCCGTCTGCCAGATGTGGTGCGTCATCAGTCGGCAGAGAGAGGGGAGGCGGCCTTCAGACAGCTGAATGGATACCTGAGACTGATGGGGGAGCAGGGGAGAAGGAGACTCTTCTCACTGTCGCAGACGCAACTGGAGAGATTCGTGCTTTCTTTGGTGCAGTGCGTGGAGTTCGATCTGAAGAGGCTGCCTGTGACCAGCGCTGGAGAGGAGATCGGTAAGAGAGTTGATAATTACGGTAGGACATGCGAGAAGTTTGCATAGTAGTACTTGCGTGTTGTTGCAGAGGTCTGGCCCACCCTCCCCCAGAAGAATATTCGCCCCGGGTCTGGATTCTTCACAGTCATGCGGACAATTACCACGACGGCGGACATCAGGGTGAGATTTAGTGTCACTGAATCCTAACTCGTAAAGTTAATCGATTCATACACCTTTGAAAATTTGTTTTCAGGCCGTTCTGGACTATCTACTGGACCTGTTCTGTGAATCAGCTTACTACGAGTGCAGCGCGGGCTGTTTGATCGTCTTGATCGTGGAATCGTTACCGGAAACCAGTGGAGGAACCTCTGCCGAATGCGACGTGTCAGAGTCGAATCAGAGGGTGTTTGTTGAGCTGCTGGAGAGGCTCACAAAGCTGATTCACTTGCTGGACTCGGCGCCCAGCGACCAAGAAGTCTCAGATCTGGACATGGACTCCAATGAGGATACTGTGGCTGTGTGCCTTGTTTTGAGGGGCCTGGTGGCATGCTTGGCACATCTGGCGAAGTTGGTCGAAGCTCAGAAGACCACAATCTTACTGACGCGCAAGTGTCTGCTGCTCCTGCTGGAGGCCCGAGCCAGCGGTCAAGTGATCGTCAGAGACACTGCCAGCTTTGCGCTTCAGCAGTTGGCACGTTGTTTAAAATGCGGCACTATTTCCGCACTACTGGCCACGAATTCAGATTACTTGGCCTTCTCACTGGAAAGAAAGCTGCGCAGCTTTGGAGAGAATCCCAGGAGTCCACTGGTGTTGGCCCAGCTTCTGGAATTGTGCCAGGATTCAGTGGTCTACGCCAAAGTGAAGCCGATGATAGAGGAGATACTCGCGGCCATGGACACCTTTCATCTGGAGCAGTGCTTCCTCTTTGTCAAGGCTCTTATTGCCTTTGTCGACGCCGTCAGAGTGTGGTTCCCAGTGGAGGGCAGTGGTGTGGAAGAGACGATGCCTGATGGTGGGTTTTGTGGTGACAGTGGCACAATGTAGATGACATTTGACAGATAGAGATGTATCCCAAGTCAACGTTAGAAGCGAGCATTGCTCGAACGGTCGCCGTGCCTCTTACTCGCATGACGTTTCAGCCACTGACGATGCTGACGACGACAATGACCATCCCAGCAGCCTGGACCACAAGCCTCCAGTGCCCCCGCACATCCAGCAAGTGGAGTCGATTCTCCAGAGGACCAAGCACCTGCTGTCCTCCACCCAACTGCCTCTGAAACTGGTGGTCATGGACCTGACCTCTGCCTGTCTCAGGGCCGTGGCCGGGCACAAGGACCAACTGCTGCCCATGGTTCACCAGAACTGGTACGCCCTGCTCAAGAGGTTCTGCGAGAGTGACGCCACGGTGGCACTGAAGGCATTTCAGGTGGGTTGGATGTGGATGGTTTGGAGAGAGATTGGAGTGATTGCCAGGGGGTGTGAACGTGAAGGGTGTGACGTACAAGTGGTGAGATCCCGCTCCCATCTCCATCCCCCCTTCCAAGCTTGCGACAAAGCTCCCCCCCCCCCCACAGTTCACCTTCCATCCAGTGGGGGATTGAGACAGTTTCGCAAATTATGGTCGGGAGAGTAGGCATTTCAATGAGCAATCGTTGACAATCCCCATATTTACAGGTGATTTCCACCATGGCCGAGGTCAGCGGCGATTTCGTCTTTCGCCGCGTGTCCGACCAGCTACTCCCTGAACTACTGAAGCGTCTACGGGACTCGCAAGTGGAATCTCGTTCCGCATCGGTTCTCTACCTGCAAACGGCTGCCTATCGCATGAAAATTGGGATTTTGAGAGCAGTTTGCGACTTCTGTAGAAATGTGAAGGCTGAGAAGTCTCATATGGAGGAGCTCTGTGAAGTTCTTCAGGGGTACAGTGAAGATAGCGCCCAGCCTGTGGAACTGAGAAGCATCTGCGGTGACAATGTGCGAATTTTGAGGGAAATGTGCTGCGTGGAGATGGAATAAAGTGCTCCAAATACTTGTGAATGATCGTGTGTTACAATGTTGGACACGGTTGCGTGAACCGTGCTAATTTCGTGCCATATTGCCAGTCGTTGTCCTTCAGATGGTTTCAGTGGTTTGTTCAGAGCGCGCTTTCAGTCACGGCGAATCGATCTGTTGGACAGGATCTGAGTACCTGAATGCGACAGACCAGAATGCTCATAGAGAAGGTGCAAAGCTCCCTGCCCTACTTCACCTCTGGAACCGTGGTCCATGGATTCGGAAGGGGCGGCAAGACGCTCAACTGTCCCACAGGTGTGTAATGGTTTCTTGGCACAGAATGTTTGTTGAAACCTACCCTGTAACCTCGCGAATGCTGAGTGTACTGGTGCAGTCGATATCTCATTATGTATAGCCATGTTAGTCGAACTTTGGGTGCCTCTCGACTAACGTTGTGAGTCGAGCCATGTGAGTCGAGAGTCAACCCATGTGAGTCGAGAGTCAACCCATGTGAGTCGAGAGTCAACCCGTGTGAGTCGAGAGTCAACCCATGTGAGTCGAAGTCATGTGAGTCGAAGTCATGTGAGTCGAAGTCATGTGAGTCGAAGTCACCCCATGTGAGTCGAAGTCACCCCAGATGAGTCGAAGTCATGTGAGTCGAAGTCATGTGAGTCGAAGTCACCCCATGTGAGTCGAAGTCACCCCAGATGAGTCGAAGTCATGTGAGTCGAAGTCATGTGAGTCGAAGTCATGTGAGTCGAGACACATGTGAGTCGAAGTCATGTGAGTCGAAGTCACCCCATGTGAGTTGAGAGTCAACCCATGTGAGTCGAGAGTCAACCCATGTGAGTCGAAGTCATGTGAGTTGAAGTCATGTGAGTCGACCCCCATGTGAGTCGACCCCCATGTGAGTCGACCCCCATGTGAGTCGAAGTCACCCCATGTGAGTCGAAGTCGCCCCATGAAAAAACGTCTCCTTTTCCAATCCGATTCCTGAAAATTACGTGGAGTGTTCCACGGGACACTTCAATAACTTCAATACCGTGTCAACAGAGTCCGCCACAATAACCCTGTTACACACACCCCTCACTAGAATGGCCCACACTGACACGGGCGTGAGTCTCGACTCACATGGGTCTCGACTAACATGGGTCTTGACTAACATGACTTCGACTCACATGACTTCGACTCACATGGGTCACGACTCACATGAGGGTGAACTAACATGACTTCGACTCACATGACTTCGACTCACATGAGGGTGAACTAACATGACTTTCACTCACATGACTTCAACTCACATGAGGGTGAACTGACATGACTTCGACTCATGAGGGTGAACTAACATGATTTTGACTCACATGACTCTCGACTCACATGGGGTGACTTCGACTCACATGGGGTGACTTCGACTCACATGGGTCTCGACTCACATGACTTCGACTCACATGACTTCGACTCACATGGGTTGACTCTCGACTCCCATGGGTCTCGACTCACATGACTTCGACTCACATGACTTCGACTCACATGGGTTGACTCTTGACTCACATGGGTTGACTCTCGACTCACATGGGTTGACCCTCGACTCACATGGGTTGACCCTCGACTCACATGGCGATCCCTCGACTAACTTGAATCTCGACTCACGAGGTGAGCGGACACATACTGTCCGATTTTACATAATGAGATATTAGCTGAGAGGACCATCCCAATTACCAGGGGTGGCGTAGTCAGGATTGACAAGTTGAAAGAGCAAAAAGTTTTCGGGGGAATGTTTTTGCTGGTTTCGTTTTACAATGCGAGAATTTAGCGTCGCAGGCGGAAATTGCACTGGTTTTGGACTTGCAAGTAAAATTATTCAGTGCCGCAGGCGAAATTCTCTATATACAGCGACCACTGACGGCGTCTTGGGTTTGGGGGTGGGGGTGGGGATGCACTGACTGTTGGGAGCATTTGCCCCCAATGCTGCCCCCCCCCCCCCAATGCACCCAATGCTCCACAATTGGCATCGCTTAAAGTCCAATTCAGCCAATCTGGACAACGAGGCGGTGAGTCGTTTGCCTCCCTTCTTCCCGGAGGGCGTGTACTGCGGCTTCGCTAGCGTCGACGAGGGTCCCGCCCACCCCATGGTCATGAGCATAGGCAGCAATCCACACTTCCAGAACAAAGTCAAGACTATTGTGAGTGTTGCATGGGGTTGGGTGAAAGATTGGACTAACTACCGTAATACCTCCGGCACCCTACCCTGGAGAGGTGCCTGAAATAATCAGCAAGCCCCCCCCCCCTTACCCCGTAATAGGCGACCCTCCTACCCTTTAATAAGGGACCCCCCCCCCCCCCCTTCAACCCCCCCCCCCCCCCCCCCTAGAGTTTTACGGTGCTGAAGTAAAACGACTAGAGGGGGTTTGAAATTATTAGCGACCCTTCCAATAAGCGCCCTCCTTGAGGCCGCTTATTGGAGGTTTTACGGTACTGAATGAAACCGACTGATGGGGGCGCGCTCGGTGAAAACGGGACAATTTTGACGTGCAGTCGATATTTGCATCGATTCCGCTTGGAAACGGTACTTTGTCGACTGTATTTTAAAGTCCCAAAGTGGACAAACCAATTCACAATTTCACTGTTCAGGAGCCGCATATTCTGCACCGCTTCGAAGAAGATTTCTACGGCTCTCGCATCCGTCTGATCGTGACCGACTTCATGCGCGAGATGGAGGCCTTCACCAGTCTGGGTGAGTGCTTTGAGTGTTGATGACTTCAGATGTCTCGCCATGGGTCTCGTGACGATTGAAAATGGTGTACCGTCTCAGACAGAGCGCGCGTTGTGATCATTCAATAATCGCTTGGCCGTACATGGCTGCAGAACCTGACATGACCAAGCACAAAGTACCATTTAGGGACTAATTAAGGACAATTTGCTGGTTTGTCCCAGCCGCTTATTTTGATTGTCTTGTCTTTGTCTCCTATTGTCTTGTCTTGGACAATTTAACCGGATTAAATTGTTTAAGACAATTGTCCTCTAGGGACGACGACATATTGTCTGCTAGTGCGTACAGCGGTTCCCAGATGTGTCAGTCACTGGCCATGCGATACCGTTGCATTGCAGAGGCGCTCGTCTCAGCCATCGAGAAGGACAAGGCCGACGCCGGGAAGCTTCTGTCGGACGCCGCGCGAGACGTCTACCGCAAGCACCCCTACTTCAGTTCCACTGGCACCGTCGCTAACGCCACTGCAATCTCCGTGGGAGAAGAAGAGGACGACAAGAAGTTGTGACGGAGACAAATTGTGATGTAGCCTGGAATGCACTGACACACTCGTTTTGGTTAGCGTGGAGTATTGTGCAGCTGTGATTGCGATTCTAAGGATTTAATACCGATAACATGGTCTGCGTGGTACCGTATGACATTTTAACTTGGAAATATCGACCAGTGACAAGCTGACAACAGAAGACATGTAACACAATTGAAGTGGACAGCGGGTGGGTCAAGTCAGCTAAGATGTAAAGGCGGTTGCTGCAACGGCATTGCAGCAATGTACTAAATGTCTTGTGCGTCTGTGCTAGCCGTTTCGGCGATGATAACGCAGTAGAGGAAGGAGGGGCGTAACCTGTTCGTGGTCGTCTGATAAGACTTCGAAGACTCGCTTTTCGCGCTCTCGTAGTGCTGTAGCGACGAGAACAAAAGACGAAGCGACATTCTGGATAACAATATGAACGGCATAGCAACAGTCGTCGTTCTGGGCTGTGGATTGGCGCATCTGGCGTCGAGCTGCTTCTTCCCAGGGCCAGGGGCACCACGTAATAGGACCGATCAATATTACATAGTGGTAACCCAGCTTCCCACCCCTCCCCCCCCCCCCCCTCCACGTAATAGGACAGATCAATATTACATAGTGGTAACCCAGCCCCCCCCCCCCCCCCCCCCCCCCCAAGCCAGGAGTATACCTTGACAGACCCACCCTCTAGAAGTTTTGAAAGTTCAGACCACCCACCTCCTTGAGGGTCCCCAAACCCCCCCCCCCCCCCCCCCCCGGCCTCGAGGGTGCCGTGTACACCACACCAACCCTGGGCGCTTGGCGCTTACACAAGTGACCAATACCCAACTCTACCATAGTGTCTCGAATGATCAACCATCTGAAACGTCGTGTCTCAGCGCCCGAGCCCTTCATCCTGGCCGAGGTGGGCCAATCCTGCGACGACGCCTGCAGAGGGCGCACCAACGGCCTTATCTACTGCGCCAATCCGGACATGGACGAGCTCAGCGGCGAAAGCGACTACTGCGCCGTGGTGGAAAGACTGCTGGGGAGGGCGGCGGGGTCTCTGAACCGTGAAGGCACTCCCAGAGGCAACGGATATGAGCCGGGCTTCCGCCAGTCGGACAACGTCTGCATGGGAAACCTCCGGGGAGGTCGGCAATCGGTCTGCGAGCTACGGATCAACATCTTCAACAGGCTCTGCTTCTGCAGCGACATTGGGAGAGAGCAGAAGTGAAAGAGGAATGGGTATTGAAATGAGAGAATATTTGAAAGTGATGTGAAGAATCGATAATTGTCGAGCGTCGTAGCGTCAGATACAACTATGAGCAACCATTGTATGGAAGCACAAACTCTGCAATGCGCCAACACGACAACTCGCATCACGGTACATAGGATTAATGGTCCGACTTCTTTCATCTTCGTATATAGCAGGAACTAACAAACAGAAGCACCCTAACAATCACTATCACCAATAACAATGCGAAACCAGTACGTACAGGTACAAGCTAAAGCCATGTTCAGATTACCGCCACAACTCCATAGGTGAGTAGCACCCCAAAGCAGATGCCCATCGTCGACACCAGAGTCAGCATCGAGCCACCCAACTCCATCTCGTGGGGCAAGACCCGCCTGAAAGTCGCAATTGGTCACATTCCGCACTGAATTAACATCTGTAACAAACAATAATCACTCACGTCGGCCCATACATGTTGGCCAGCGACAGAATGTAGCCATTGGACAGAGAGAACACCGCCATAATGACAGCGAAGTGCCAGTCTTGATCGAAGAAGGCCACGCTGTATTTCCTGGGCTGGGCGTTGGTGAAGTAGACCATGGGCGCCAGAATGTATCTCAGGAGGCCGGCGTAGAGCAGCCAGCGCTTGCGCTCGGGCCCGGGCTGAACTGTGCTCAATCTACTGATTAGGTACGATTAGATGAATCAGACCATACTAAAACGTGCCCCCACCCATCTGCACCAGATGCTGACCATCCGGCCCGTGAAGTCGCCTGTGTTGTACAACAGGAAGCACGTGACTGGGATGAAGTAGCCTGAATGAGTTGGTAACAATAACGAATAACGAATTCTATGAATTGATATGAGTACACAAACTCGCACTTCGCCACACAGGCGAGTCGCTTGAGGAGTGCACCAGGGATGTCAGCGCCGGGAACAGAGACATGGTCATCGTATAGACGACGACAATGGTCGTGCACTCGTATCTCATCTGAAAGGAGGAACTACTACTCACATGTCTGGAAGTGTCGAGTGGACGAACTACTGACACAAGCCAGGCAATACCTTCCAGAAAACGGTCCAAACTTCGGCCTTTGGTGTGGGAGCTCTGCTGGAGTCATCGTCCGCTCCAGAGGAGACCGTCACCACTTCAGTGGTCTCATCGTGATCCACTATCTGATCCTCTTCTCCCAATAGATCTGAGGAGTCGTCGACTCCATTTTGGTCCGTCACAATGTGAGGTTTGGCCCTCTTCAAGTGGGCACGCACAAATGGCTGAAACGTGTCAGGTTCGTTACACATTTTGCATGTGGTGAGCCATCACTGAAGCCGAACTCACGGTTCTCACGACGCCATGGTAGACGACCATGGACGCCGCGCAGAACAGGGTGCCAAACACGAAGTAGACAATGCCGTTCGTCCGGGGGTCAGGTGTGAACGCCTGACTCGCCAGACTTGCCAGTGACGCCACCACACCTGAAGTCAGCATCTTCAAAGTGGGACGTCAAACATCTGAGGACCGTTCTGACCTGCCAGAGCGCATCCAGCCATGAACGCTTGCATATAGATGGCGGGCAGCTGAGCAGCCAACCCCACTGTAGAGCCTTGGATGAATCCGTTGCTGGCCACTGAAAGAACCCTATTGAACTTGAAACTGTATCGAAAACGCATGGTTGATCAAGATTTACCATTGGAGACGAACACGCAGACCAGTGTGATCCCAAAGAAGGTCTCCACCCCTGAAACCGTGTTATACTCTAGGGTGCAAATTTACGTCACAAATGCGGACAACTTGCATTTTGTGGAGTCCGCCAACGCCAGAACCACGCATATGGCTAGAGGTATCAACGACCATATGTGTCCACCCATGCTACGCACCGCATTTGATACGCTGAATGGCTTCGTGTGTTGACAAAACTGTACGCAGAATACTGTAGACATAATATGTCGTTCATACCTTTCTGTAATAGCGACGTTGACGATCGTGGCTAGAAACATACTGGTACCTCCCAGGATGGCAAACCACGTCTCAAAAGTCCGGTCTATGTAACTTCTCTCGTCATTCGAGGTGTGACCATAATAGTAGGTGCCACCAAGCGAGCCGTTGACTGACGGCGAGAACTTGTAGTGGAAGTACTGCAAAATAATGGAGTGTTACGCTTCGAGGTTTGGTACTTGAATAAACAGCCTCAACTAACATTTGTGGCTGTGATGAAGATGTTCCATGGGAGAAGGCCTGTGACAGCCAGCAGGAATACTCCTCCATAGACAAAGGGATGGTTCTCTGAGGAAGGCATAGCTTTAGCGTACAGCCTTACAAGACCATTGAGAAGACTGGAGCTGTCGCCGCCGTCCAGAGATTCGTACTTCCAACGGTTGGGTCTAGAAGAAGCCATCAAAAGGACATTCAATGTCGTACACCTTTTACGGGGACAGCAGTGTGCGCCGGTTGAAGATTAGGGGAATACAATTCCACAAAATCCCATTTGGCAACCAAAAGTCACAGTGTACGTACATAAGAAGGTTAGCTGCAATTTGCGGACGCTACTGCTTCGCCACTACAATACGCGTGCACTGTGGTTATCGGTTGCCAAAACGTTACGGCAGTGCTGTTGATAACAGACGGGCACGTTTCACAGCGGCTAAACCAACGGCAGTCATGAAAAGATTCCTCCCGCGTCCGGAGTATGCATTTTCACCCAGTGCTATTATTTTTGAGCGCTGTCAGATCGTGACACACTTTACTGTCTGCATAGCTGCACACGATGGACAAACAGGCAAAGATATGTAAGTGGCGAGGCGAGGCGTGACACACAATGCACTAACACTTGGCATTAACACAAAGATCAAACTATCGCAATCACTCCGTAGGCCAGAAGCACCCCGACAAAGATGCCCGTTGTGGAAACCAGGGCTATGACGGAGCCCGCCAGCTCCATTTCGTGAGGTAGCACCCGTCTGAAACCAATTAGACAGGCATGTTCAATTTCACACAACTACAGTGGCCGTTAGACAAGCCCAGAACACTCACGATGGTCCATACATGTTGGCCAGTGAGAGAATGTAGCCGTTGGACAGAGAGAACACTGCGATGATCAAAGCAAAGTGCCAGTCTTGATCGAAGAAGGCTACGCTGTACTTTCTGGGCTGTACATTGCAGAAGTAGACCATAGGCGCCAGCACGTATCTCAGGAGGCCAGTGAAGAGCAGCCAGAGTTTGTGGTGGGGTCCTGGCTGACACATGTTGACGCAGATGTATGAGGCAATGGTTTACATCCAAAAATATCTTGCTCACCCACAGTGGCGGATCCAGGATTTTGGAATGGGGGGGGGGGGCGGAATTTTTGCGGCCACAGGGGGGACCAAGATGCTATAAAAGCACATAAAAAATTTGCGCCGCAGGCGAAAATTTTTGCCGATTTTGGCCTATGTTGGTACAAAAATGCTTTAAAATAGCGCCGCAGGCAAAAAATCGGGCCGATTTTGGCCTATTTTGGTGGAAAAGTGCTATAAAATAGCGCCGCAGGCAAAAATTTTGGCCGATTTTGGCCTATTTTGGTATAAAAGTGCTATAAAATAGCGCCGCAGGCGCAAATTTTTTGCTCTGGAGGTGCTGCCGCGCAATTTCTTTTTCTCGGGAGGGCGAATGGGGGGGGGGCGGTTTGGCTGAATGGGGGGGCGGACGCACAACCGCCCCCCCCTCCTGGATCCGCTACTGCTCACCCATCTGCACCAGATGCTGACCATTCGACCCAGGAAGTCGCCAGTGTTGAACAGAAGAAAGCATGTGACGGGGATAAAGTAGCCTGACGCAGAAATTCGTACAGTTAGATTAAACTAGTGTAGCAAAGGGATAGGCGATCTGCTACTTCGCCAGACGGCCGACTCGCTTGTGGAGCGAACCAGAGACGTCAGAGCAGGAAACAGGGCCAAAGTCATCGTGTAGACTGCAACAATGGTCGCGCACTCGTATCTCATCTGAAGGCATCCACACAGTACTGTGAACGTGTTTGTACACTCTCTGCTAGACAAGCCAGCAACTGCAAACCTTCCAAAAGACAATCCAGACTTCCGCCTTCGTTTCAACCCTGTTGTCTGGGTCATCGGGCGTTTCAGATGGAATCACATGAGATTCAGATGTACGTTCACTGTCATCACCAGTGTCAGCCTCATCTTCAAGCAGACTGGACGAGTCACTGTCGGAGTTGCGACGCTTCAGAGATCGGTACTTCGCTTTCTCCAAGTGGGATCGTACGAATGGCTACAATTGCGTCACTTCTTGGAACATTGCATTGCAGGTTTGCGAAAGCTTCAGATGGAACACACCGTTCTCACGAGCGCGTGGTACACCACCATTGAGAGGGCGCAGAAGGCGCTTCCAAAGGCGAAGTAGGCCACGCCGTTCATCTGAGGGTCAGGAGTGAAAGCCTGACTCGCCAGACTGGCCAGGGAAGCGATGATGCCTGAAATAGATTTCTAACTAACATAACCACTTCACAAGGAATGCCGCAGCATTCCCTCTACCAGCCAGGGAGCTGCCAGCCATGAATGCCTGCATGTAGATGGCGGGCAGCTGAGCGGCCAGTCCCACGGTGGAGCCTTGCAGGAAGCCGTTGCTGGCCACTGAATACGTTCCGTATCATCGTGACAACTTGCATAGGTACTTAGAATTCCAAAAGCCGAATGTTGGCAAAGCCTCATACCGTTCGAGACGACCAAACAGAGCAGCGTGGCTCCAAAGAAGGCTTCCACCCCTGAAAATTGCAAAGGGAAACAAATACAGGTACAGATGCACTCAATCAGAGCAAGTACAAGAACTCACACGTCGAGGAGTCCAACAGTGCTAAAACCACGCAAACAGAAAGGGGTACCAGTGACCCTACGTGGCCCCACATGCTGCGCGCCGCGTTTGACACACTGGAATGACACTAGTGGTTCAGTTCATATCAGTAAACAAGACGCGACAGTGAGAAGCTAACCTCTCTGTAATGGCGACATTGACGATTGTGGCAAGAAACATGCTCGTGCCTCCCAAGATGGCAAACCACGTCTCAAAGGTGCTGTCTATGTAATTGCTCTCTGCTGTTCCGTCCTTCGCAGTTGGCAATGGATCGCTATTTGAGCCGTTGGTTGTTAGCGTGAACTTGTAGTGGAAGTACTGAAAGCAAAGAATCTTCCATGATCAGACAACCTATGGCCTACGTAAGCAAGTGACGAACGTTAGTGGCGGTTATGAAGATATTCCATGGAAGGAGACACGTCACAGCAAGAAGAAACACTCCGCCATAAACAAGCGGGTGCTTCTCTGAGGAAGACATGTCTTGGTTATACCAATCCGAAATGAGTTGGTGAAAGCTCGAGGTTTTGTCTCCAAGAGATTTGTAGTTCCAGCGGTGAGGTCGAGAAGACGCCATTACAACTGCAACTCAGGCATAACACAAAGCCGCCTAATACTCGCTGCGCATTTACTGCGCCGACAACTACTTTGCGCATCCCATGGGGTGCGCACCAGTCATTGCGAGTCCAAGGAATGCATATCCAATATCCATGAATTTGTCCAGTGTCCAGTTAACATTTGAATTTGTCCATATCCAGTTATTGCAGGAGTACATATCCATGAATTTGTCTGAGACAACTACTCAAGTAAGGCATAGATTTTAACCACAAATAAAACCAATAAAGCAAAGAAAGCAAAACAGAACAAAGCAAATAGTCTGAAACAAGGGAAACGTGCAGGAGAGCCTGCAGTGAAGCACTCCGACCCGAACGGGAGAAAGCAGACCGCCACTCACTTATCTTGAGAAATAAGGCCGATTTCCGCCCAAAGGTTCTCCACAAATTCCGCCCGCGCGCGAGTTTCAGAGTACGCGTATTCCCTCCACCTACCGGCGCGCAGCAGAACTCCACCGAAATCCTGTAGACCAGGCCGAATTGAGTCCAAAATGCGCCATTTCGCTTCGATTCAACCAGTAGCCGGCAGCTAAGATTCGGGGCTGCGCCAATCGCAAACTCGCCTTGCCATTTTGGACGGGAAGAATTGACAGTTCATGCGCAGATGCTTACTTTACCACGCCGCCTTTCCACACTGCATTGTCCTTCAATTCAGAAGTTTGAATGCGCGCGCAAATTTAAGTTGCAAATAGTTTGAGGAGAGTACAGTAAAACTTGCATTCTAATTTGAATTTCGGCATTAGGAAAGTGGCTGTTTGATGGCAAAATCGACACAAAATGGAGAAACCAATAGCGAATTCCGTTCCTCGCCGCGAAATACCCTAGAATCGACACTTCAACCGTACAATTACCACACTTTCAGTTTCGTCGACGTAGGGCTACGGTAGGTCGATTTTCGACCAAAACTCGCCAATTTTGATCCAAAACGCCAAAATAACGCCAGATTCGGCATCAGCGACCCCGAAAGCACCGGGATCGACTCCAACATTGATTTTGACCACCCGGGTGGAAATTCGAATTTTGGACGCGGCCGGGGTACGGTAGCCGAAAAAATATTTTTGAAAATCGATTCCGGATCAGTTTTCGACGGGGAATCGCGTGGTGCAGTCCATTTGGCCATAAATCATCGCAATCGGGCGCTAAAACGGCCGAAAGTCAAAAATTGGAATTTTCGACCCCCGACGGAGACCGGTTGCCAAATCAGAACTCAAGATTTCCGCGGCGGATTTCAGAGATTTTGGTCTTAAACGAAAGAGAACATGTTAATCTTGCCGATTGGAGATATCTGGCCCGATCCAACAACTCCCTGATTTACTAGGATTTTTTAAAGGCAAATTTTTGTCAAAAAATCGCTTTCGCCTACCGTAACCCGAGAACGCGTCGGCCGATTGGCTCGGGATTTTTTTTCCCCTGTTCGTCTCGTCGAGGGCTATAACATATCCAAAGGGCGTCAAAATCGGCCCACTATTCCAGAAATTCCAACTGGGTGAACACCCTCCCAGTAAGTAAAAATTCAAATTTTTGAATTTTTCTCAAAATTTTTCCACCACGCGAAAAAAACGAAGGCCCGAGCACCCCTACTATCCCTCGAGAGCTATCGATTAAAAAAAACCCCGTCCAAATCGGATGAGAAATGAGGCACGAAAGTGAGTGGCAAAAAAGTTAGTCGGTGTCAGCTCCACTATAGCACTCCGCCCCTTTTGGGGTCGGAGTGCTAATAAAAAAGCAAGACAATTCTAAAGTGAAAACACATAACACGACAAAATAAAATACATAAGTAAAATAAAGTACAACGACATAAATTATAGTACAGCCAAAGAATGAAAGAAATAAAAAACATTAATATATAGACATTCAACTAAACTAAACAAATCAAATTAAACTAAATTAAGCTAATTACATTAAATTAAATTGGATTTTGGATTGGATTAAGTTAAATCGCATTAGATTAAATTAAATTAAATATGAATTGATTAAATAAGACTAAATGAATTAAATGAAATAAATAATGAATTAAATTAAATTAAATAAGATCTAAATTAAATTAAATTAGATAAAGTAACACTAAAACAGTTTAAATAAAATTAAAATTTAAATTAAATTAAATTAAATTAAATTAAATTAAATTAAATTAAATTAAATTAAATTAAATATAAATTAAATTAAATTAAATTAAATATAAATTAAATTAAATTAAATTAAATTAAATTAGATTAAATTAAATTAAATATAAATGAAATGAAATGAAATGAAATGAAATAAAAGGAAATGTAATGAAACTAATTAAATTAAGTTAAATCAAATTGGACTAAATCAAATTAAATTGGATTAAATTAAGTTAAATTAAATGGAATCAAATTACTGTAAAACAGCAAACTTTCGCTGGCATAAAACTTTCGCGGATTTCGCGGTCGCCTTCCATCCGCGAAAGTTTTATGCCGCGAAAAATTACACGTTAACGCTATTACATGCTAACCTTTCACCCGACCGCGAAAGTTTTCAAAGGTCAGCAGCTGGCAATCCGCGAAACTTTTATGCCGCGAAAGTTTGCTGTTCTACAGTATATCAAGTTAAATTAAATTAAATTACCTAAATTAAATAATATTAAATTGAATCAAGTAAAAATTAAATCAAAATACAACTGAAGAAAAAGATAGATAAACAAGCCAAATAAAACATAAAATAAACTAAAGTAAAATAACACAAAACGAAATAACCGGAATCACATAAAGTACAATATACTCGGCATAATCGACTAATTTTGCGTTTTGCGCCAGAATTAGGGATGAATAATGCGCCAGAATTATGCATGAATACTGCATGTAGGGTGCTAACAAGCTGTGTGTGTAAAAAGTTCAACCTATGCTTTGTGTCTGCCAAATCTTGGTGAACAGTATAGTGAATTTCATTCGCACAATTAGCCGCATCTAGCGAAGGTATCTTGACAAGGGAAACGTGCAGGAGAGCCTGCAGTGAAGCACTCCGACCCGAACGGGAGAAAGCAGACCGCCACTCACTTATCTTGAGAAATAAGGCCGATTTCCGCCCAAAGGTTCTCCACAAATTCCGCCCGCGCGCGAGTTTCAGAGTACGCGTATTCCCTCCACCTACCGGCGCGCAGCAGAACTCCACCGAAATCCTGTAGACCAGGCCGAATTGAGTCCAAAATGCGCCATTTCGCTTCGATTCAACCAGTAGCCGGCAGCTAAGATTCGGGGCTGCGCCAATCGCAAACTCGCCTTGCCATTTTGGACGGGAAGAATTGACAGTTCATGCGCAGATGCTTACTTTACCACGCCGCCTTTCCACACTGCATTGTCCTTCAATTCAGAAGTTTGAATGCGCGCGCAAATTTAAGTTGCAAATAGTTTGAGGAGAGTACAGTAAAAATTGCATTCTAATTTGAATTTCGGCATTAGGAAAGTGGCTGTTTGATGGCAAAATCGACACAAAATGGAGAAACCAATAGCGAATTCGCGTTCGTCGCCGCGAAATACCCTAGAATCGACACTTCAACCGTACAATTACCACACTTCCAGTTTCGTCGACGTAGGGCTACGGTAGGTCGATTTTCGACCAAAACTCGCCAATCTTGATCCAAAACGCCAAAATAACGCCAGATTCGGCATCAGCGACCCCGAAAGCACCGGGATCGACTCCAACATTGATTTTGACCACCCGGGTGGAAATTCGAATTTTGGACGCGGCCGGGGTACGGTAGCCGAAAAAATATTTTTGAAAATCGATTCCGGATCAGTTTTCGACGGGGAATCGCGTGGTGCAGTCCATTTGGCCATAAATAGTAGAAGGTTCTCATTATAATGGTTGCTTCAGCGTTGCACCTGGGTGCGGTGTACCCATCGGTCCAGTGTTGAGCGGGAGTAGCATCTGTTACGAGATCTCGGCCAGAGCTGAGCATCCAAGTGTGCCTGCTTCAATACAACTTTGCACGCGCGTTATCAGCAGTTGGTTCGCCGCTCGCCCACAATACCGTGTCCTTCCAATAGTGGCTGCATTCTGTCTTCATGCATGAACTCTACACAGATGCTTATTCGGACTGGTAATGGCAGTGCATTGTATTTTGCGATATCAGTGCGACGACCCATGTTCGCCGTTCGCGACGCACAAAAAGATCTCTTTCGAATGCTGACTCTTGTTTGCGCGTGAAGTGATGCACTTGAGATATCGAGTTTCCATCTGCATACAATTTTCAGGCTAATCTCAAGTTTCCATTTAAAACACCCGCGACGCGCTCACGTCAGCACATTGTCATCAGTTGTATTTCATCGTGTCAGTCCTATCGGTGTGGAACACGTAAAAGATATGCAAGTTGCGGCCGTTGTTTTGGCCGAGTTTCGTTGAAAGAAGAATATGAAAACT
>JASAMZ010011433.1:0-13453 GCA_030248115.1 Linhomoeus sp. GSCO2_2
TGCGACCGGTTGACCCTGTGAAGTCCTCTGGCGGAAAACGACACGTCCTCCTCTGAGCCCAGTCGATCAGGCGCTGATCCAGAATGGGATCCGGAATCGCCTCGTCTCGGAGTCGCGGTTTGCTCGGCGTCGTAAAGTTGACGTCAGCGCCCATGTTGATCTCCATCCAGGGGACCAGATTGGGCATGGGCTTGCCGCAGACATCGTAGCTGAAGTGGGGTGGAGCACGCGTTTTTGTTATGAGGACGATCCGGGTTCTACCGCAGACCGCACCGATCGCCGCTGAAGAAGACGGCCTTCTGCCTGTCGACGTAGAAGTGCGAGTCCTTGTAGCCCCGATCCGTTCCACTTCAGCAGCTCCTCTCTGCAAATCAAAGTAAAGTTTGCACCTGGGTATGAATGCACCTACTTTCCATTAGTCGGTGAGGGCAACGCCGACCTCGCGAGACTGTCTGGAATCTTGTTCTCCTGGGCCATTTGTTTAGACGCCGGATATGCCATGTCGCGCTTCTGTGCTTGGAGTGTTCACTGCGTCCCGCCAGTGGTCTGACTCTGTATGGCGCGTACATGGGCTTGAGTATATAGTGTGTGCGTACATGATGCAGGAACCAGGGAATTGCTATGTACAACAGATAAGCCTCGTCGCAAGCGCAACCTTTGGCATGCCTGGTCGAACCTGGCTGCTCTTAGCACTGTTGTACGCAGGCGTTGGTACATACTGTCTCCGACGACTGTTTGCGAGTCCGTTGCTGTTTCTGTCTGCGGAAGCAACTCTAGTGCGTGGGAAATGTTCCAAGACGATGCGTTCGTTTTGAAAGTGTGGCGGTCCCACGACGAATCATCATTCATGCTTCCCTGACATGTTTGGGTCTACGGTGAATTTGCGTATTGGATGAAGAGTCAGGTATCGAAACGTAACGTCAGCATTTTGATTTCGATCTGCACTCATTTCTAACCGCGATTGCAATTTTTAGCGAGCCACGTGATTGCTCACGCATCTCAATCACCGCTAACCAGAATTTTACGCCAGTCTTCTTGTCCCTTCAACCTCATACAGTTTCGCCAAGACTACGCTTTCCTAACACTCTCCTTCGTTTGCTGGCCGAACCGCACCCAATGTCGCCACACTTCGATTCTCTTCCGCTCGTCATCCACGACAAGGTCTTCTCCTACCTCACCCCTTCGGAATCTCGGCGGTCGCTTCTCGTCAGTCGTCTCTGGGAGCGGCTGCTCACGCGTCGGCTGCGGCGGGCGCATCGACGTCTCACAATCTCCCTCTTCGGCTCCTTCCAATCGAACTTGATCGGCGACCGGCTAGGCAAGCTCACCTCTGGCTCTGACGTCAACAGCTTCAATCTTCCTTGGCCTGCTGCTGTCTGGCCGACGAGCAGCAGCTGCAGATGAACGAGCAGCGCCGGTCGCGCCTAGAAGCGCTGAAGTCGTGGCTACAGCGCTACTGCGCAGGCATCGAGGTTCTCCACCTCCTCTACCGGCCCACTCTTCCGCAGGACGACGAGCTGGACCTCGACGGCGCCGTCGCCCGACTGTTCGGCGCCTGCGGCGGCTTTCCGAAGCTGCGCAGGTTAGAGCTCGGCGTGACCGGCGTCCACGACCCCTGCCTGACCGCCCTGACGCACTTCACGGGCGTGGAGTTTCTGGCTCGGAACGCCGTCTTCCCCGTACGAACGCTTCTATAGCTCAGTTTGTAGTCTAGGCGACGTATTGACATCGTATCGATCTACAGAACCTCCGCCACGTCTTCGTACGCGGTTTGTACCCCTTCGCCAAAGAATCGGGCAGCTTCTGCGCCTACCTCGACGGCTTGCTGCGACTGCGCGACGCGTCTACAATCAAGGAGTTTGATCTGTCGGCCGAGATCCATCTCCTATTTCCGCCACCGCCAAAAGGCGAAACGACCAAACGCAAACCGGCGCTGGATTTATTCGAGGTTAGGCTCGACTTGAGCACTGGCTTTCATTCGGTTTGATTACCTACCTATGCTTCAATCGATCCATTCGTACAGGGTGAACTGCAGAGTAGTCTTCAAGCAAATGAGCGTTTTAGATGGCTGGTATTTTAGGGCGCTTTTAATTAAATTCGAGAGCGCTTAGAAAATATACATTTGCGCTTTTAAAAAATGAACATACCGCTTTTCTTTATAGCCTCCGGAAAAATGTTAACGCGCTTTTAAAAATGAACAATGCGCTTTTTTTGAAAATGAACAATGCGCTTTTAACGTGAACATGCCGCTTTTGACAGCAGCTGGACCGAAAATTGCACAAACCGCTTTTAAATTGAACAAGCCGCTTTTAAAATTGAACAAACCGCTTTAAAATTGAACAAAAAAACCTCTCTTTCATTCGAACAAACCTCTTTTTATCTCCGCAAAAAAGTGTGGAATCTAGCGTTTGTGCGCGAAACGCAGAAAACTACTGTCAACGGCGTTCGTCGCGGACGCTGCCGATTTCCAAACGGTCTTTTGCGTTGGGTAGGCCTAGTGGGTGGCACCTGCACGACATATGGGGTCACGCTGCGGATTTCGTTAGCGGGAAGTTGAGAAATTTAAATTTTCAAAGTACTGAAAAATGGGTTAAACAAGGTAGATTTCGAAAAAGTTGCATATAATGGTATATACTATCTTTTGATATGTTGTAGTACTCGATAGGGCCGAGGGTGGGAAAAAATGAATTGGATCGCTGCGAGACCCATTTTGGCGCCAAATTTGAAAAATACCGATTTTTGGCCCCGGGTCGACTTTGACGGGCTGGCGGTCGAGCTAGGTAGCAGCTGAGCGGCGGCGTCTCTTGCTCCTCCTTCCCAGATATCCTCTATACTAATGAGCCATGAAGAAAATCGGGCGAAACCGAAAAACTTTCTTACACTGCGACTTTTTTGACTCCGGGGTCAAAAATTGCGATTTTCGCATTTCGGCGTCTATAGCGCTCGAATGCGTTGCCGAATCGTTCCAAAAGTGGTTTCAAACGATTCTGCGCTTTAAATCTGACCCAGAAAAGTATTTTTTGAAAAATTTGCAGAGCTACAGTATCCCTGCCGCGTCGGTTTCAATTTTGGGCATCAGGCCGACTTTGCCAATATTATGCTCGATTTCGGGGTTTCGGGGGCGCTGATTACGCATTTGGCATCCGTTCAGTGTATAGATGATGTTGAACGTCCTACGGACAGAATTTGTATGCTACCTACCCGAAGTGCGGAATTTCAGTCCCGGAGTCCAGTAGGAAACTAGGGGTGTTGTATGTCGAATCTGGGGATCTTTGGGGATGTAGATCACGAATGCGGCATTACTTTTGCGATTGGGAGTGTCAGGAGGCCACAACCGCAGAGGAGTCACCGTGCGTAGGAGTTCAAATTTCTGGACTATACTGCGTCCCCCGGACGACTTGCCTGGTTGGCACTCCGCCGCTTGAAAAGCGAAGGAGTGCTATAGGAGCGGTAAAGCCCACAGTTAGCATGTCCGGGGCTGACGCTCGCTACGAAGCACCTAGGGAGCCAAATTTTTTTTAAAAGATAGCTTAGGACGACGCGCAGCGTGCTCGGGGGGTGAAAAAATTTCGGCGGTGGAAAATTTTTGCGAAAATTCAAAAATTCGAATTTTTGCTAAGTAAAAAAAAAACAATAGCCCATAACTATCGCAAAAGTGGGCCGAATTTGGTGATTTTTGGATATGTTGTAGGCCTTTGGGTCCTCTAGGCGGCAATGCCGGAACGGGCTCCCTAGGTGGTCCGACGCGGGAGTACGGTAGAAAATTCAAAATTTTAAATTTTTTCCGACCTTTAAAAAATCGTAACTCGAGTTTGCGACGATGGATCCTCGCCAATTTAATTTCTGACCTGGACACTTCTATTACCTTTCATTCGACACCAAAACCGCCGAGATCGGTCTTGTCGTTCGGGAGATCTGCGGTGCCAAAAGGCCCGGGTCCCGAGCGGAAAATTGGGATTTTCGACTTTGAATGGATTTTTGGGGCGGAAAGCGTGCCTTTAGCGGCAAATTGACCATTGCATCGTGTTCTGCGTTAAAAGTTGGTCTAGAAGAAGTGTTTTGACCATTTTGAGGTACCGTTTCCCGGCCGCGCCGAATTTTTGAATCCCGGGGTCAAATTTTCGAAATTGAGTTTTCACTTGTTGCGGGGGCTTTCGACGACGCTGAACACGAATCCGGTGTTTGTTTTGCGATGTGGGACGCCTTTACCCTGATTTCGGCACCCGGCGGGCCAAAAATTGGGTCCCGGGGTCGAATTTTCAAAATTGCGTTGACAGTTGTGTTTGGGCTTTCCGACGCCGCAGAACGCGAATCCGTCGTTTGTTTGGCGATTTGCGGTGTATTTAGGCTGATTTTGGCCGAATACTCACGCTCTGTAAAATTTCGCGAAATTCCGAAAATACCGTCCGCCATGGATTTTCCTGCGCCTACAGTACGCCGTCCATATAAGACGCGCTGAGAAAGGCGTCTACGCAAGCGCAATTGAACCGAGTTATAGGAGCATCGTACTGTAGCACCGACGCCGTCCATCTCAGCGGGGGAGCCCCCGCTGTGTAGCGTAGATAAGGCGCGCCTGTACAATTGGGGCGACGCTGGCATTCTACATTGTTGAGTGGCTATAAGTCAGCGGTCAGTACAGCCTGCTCCAACGCGTCACTTGTTCCACATCGACTAAGTGTATGGCATCTGCTTAGGCCCACCCCCGGCTATAGACCCTAGTTCTACGCTGAACAATTGGGAACAAACAAATTTAACGGGAATGCAACACTTGTTGGAGTTTCTGTGCCCCCGTCTGCTAAAACAATCACGCGGAGTGCCTATCTGACACTCAAGGAGTGTCACGTATCACTTGTAACACCCTGCTGCGTTGCGCACGGCATTGTCGCAACGTGACGTCGACGCGAACCACCCCAATTTGCTAGGGAAAGTTTGTTGGCGTGGCCATAGGCTAGTAGTAGGCTTCAAAGTGCAAGTTGTTGCGAGCGCTAGCAGGGAAGGGGCACAGCCGGCCTAAGCAGGAGGCTAAGTATATGGGGGAGTGAGCACTCCACCTACCGTTTGCACTAAAACTCGGCCGGGGGGGCGCCAAGCGGGTCTCAGCTGAGGCTTAGCGCGACCACCAACTTCAGGGCGCGCTCCGCGCGCCCTGAAGTCGGTCACCGGTCGCGTTAAGCCTAAGCTTTGACCCGCCAGACTGCGACGCCGACTGACTCTTGTGCACTGTGGGCGCAGGGCGAGCCTATGCATAGCCTGAATTCATAGGAATATTCTGTGTCCGAAAGAAATATAACTGAATTTAGAACGTAAATTAAAAAAGAATGTAATTTAAATGAATTGTAAATGCTCATTCGGGCATTTTTCTGGACTTTTGCCCTTTGTCTCACAGCAGAAGAATTAAAAGCGCATTGTTCAAAATGAAAAGCGCATTGTTCCAAATGAAAAGCGCTTTGTTCAAAATGAAAAGCTGCTCCTATATATGCGTTCTTAAAAGCGCATTGTTCCAAACGAAAAGCGCAATGTTCTAAATGAAAAGCGGTTTGTTCAGAATGACCAGGCAAGTCGTCCGGGGGACGCAGTATACTCCACAAATTTGCACTCCTATGCACGGTGACTCCTCTTCTGTTGTGGCCTCCTAACACTCCCACTCGCAAAAGTAATGCCGAATTCGTGATGTGCATCCCAAAATACCTCAGATTCGACATACAACACCCCTAACTTCCTCTGGATTCGCAGAAACGAAATTCTGCAGTTGGGGTACGGTAGCATGCGATTTCGTCATAGGTACGTTCAAACATCATCTAAACGCTAAACGAATGCCAAATTCGTAATCAGCGCCCCCGAAAACCCCGAAATCGAGTATAATATCGCGAAAGTCGACCCGACACCCAATATTCAAACGGACGCGGGAGGGATACTGTAGCTCTGCAAATTTGCCAAAAACACTTTTCTGGACCAGTTTTCAACGTAGAATCGTTTGAAACCACTTTTGGAACGATTCGGCAACGCATTCGAGGGCTATAGACGCCGAAATGCGAAAATCGCAATTTTCGACCCCGGAGTCGAAAAAGTCGCAGTGTAAGAAAGTTTTTTCTGTTTTGCCCGATTTTCTCCGTTCATGGCTCATTCGATAGAGGACATCTGGGAAGGAGCAACAAGAGTGGTCTCGCCGCTCTAGCTGCTACCTAGCTCGCACAGCAGCCCGTCAAAGTCGACCCGGGGCCAAAAATCGCGAATTTTTCAAATTTGGCGCCAAAATGGGTCCCGCAGCGATCCAATTCTTTTTTTGCCGACTCGGCACTATCGAGGGCTACAACATATCAAAAGATAGTATATACCATTATATGCAACTTTTTCGAGTTCTACCTTGCCCAACCCAATTTTCAGTACTTTGAAAATTTAAATTTTTGAATTTCCCGCCAACGGGGTCCCGCAGCGTGACCCCGTTTGGTGTCCACCCTGCCCACCCACTAGGCCTACCCAACGCAAAAGACCGTTTGCAAATCGGCCGCTTCACGCGCGAACGCCGTTGACTGTAATTTTCTGCGTTTCGCGCACAAACGCTATATACTCCACATTTTTTGTGGAGTATAAAAAGCGGTGACAGTTAAAAGCGCATTCTTCTAAATGACCAGGCAAGTCGTCCGGGGGACGCAGTATACTCCACAAATTTGAACTCCTACGCTCGGTGACTCCTCTGCTGTTGTGGCCTCCTGGCACCCCCACTCGCAAAACTTATGCTGAATTCGTGATCTACATCCCAAAATACCCCAGATTTGACATACAACACCCATAGTTTCCTATGGACTCCTGGAACTGAAATTCTGCACTTGGGGTATGGTAGCATACAAATTCGTCAAACATCATCTATAAACATCAACATCATCAACAACGTTCAAACATCATCTATACACTGAACGGATGCCAAATTCGTAATCAGCGCCCCCGAAAACCCCGAAATCGAGCATAATATTGGCAAAGTGGACCCGACGCCCAAAATTCAAACCGACGCGGCAGGGATACTGTAGCTCTGCAAATTTTTCAAAAATACTTTGCTGAACCAGATTTAAGCGCAGAATCGTTTGAAACCACTTTTGGAACGATTCGGCAACGCGTTCGAGCGCTATAGACGCCGAAATGCGAAAATCGCAATTTTCGACCCCGGAGTCGAAAAAGTCGCAGTGCAAGAAAGTTTTTTGTGTTTCGCCCGACTTTATCCGTTCATGGCTCATTCGATAGAGGACATCTGGGAAGGAGCACCAAGAGTAGTCTCGCCGCTCTAGCTGCTACCTAGCTCGCACAGCAGCGCGTCAAAGTCGACCCGGGGTTGAAATTCGCGAATTTTTCAAATTTGGCGCCAAAATGGGTCCCGCAGCGATCCAATTCTTCTTTTCCGTGTTCGGCATTATCGAGGGCTACAACATATCAAAAGATAGTATATACCATTATATGCAACTTTTTCGAGTTCTACCTTGCCTAATGCATTTTTCAGTACTTTGAAAATTTAAATTTTTGAATTTCCCGCCAACGGGGTCCCGGAGCGTGACCCCATATGTCGTGCACGCTGCCCACCCACTAGGCCTACCCAACGCAAAAGACCGTTTGCAAATCGGCCGCTTCACGCGCGAACGCCGTTGACTCAAAGTTTCTGCGTTTCGCGCACAATCGCTATATACTCCACACTTTTTGTGGAGTATAACTAGTTTAACGCTGAAGGGGACCTTCAGGGTGGCACTCCGCTTGTTCCGAAGCAAAGTAGACTGGTCGCTCGTCTCACTACTCGGTAATAAGCCTTCATGGAAACAAACACGGGGTTCCTGTTCAGTGTCAACGAAAATGTTCGAACAACTTTGGACGTGTTGGATTGAACATGACTGGACAAGTCTGAACATGTTTGGACAAATTTGGACAAGTTTGAATATGTTTGGACAAATTTGGGCATGTTTTGGGTGTGTTCTCTGACGCCGAAAGCAGCGTAAATGCACCGCAAATTGCAAAACAAACGCCGGATTCATGTACTGCGGCTTCAGAAAGCCCAGAAACAACTGTCAACTCAATTTTTATACTCCACAAAAAGTGTGGAGTATATAGCGTTTGTGCGCGAAACGCAGTAATTTGGATCGGATGGGGTTCGCGCGTGCAGCGGCCGATTTGCAAACGGTTTTTTGCGTTGGGTAGGCCTAGTAAGTGGGCAGGGTGGACACCAAACGGGGTCACGCTGCGGGACCCCGTTGGCGGGAAATTCCAAAATTTAAATTTTCAAAGTACTGAAAAAGGCATAGTACAAGGTAGAACTCGAAAAAGTTGCATATAATGGTATATACTATCTTTTGATATGTTGTAGTACTCGATAGGGCCGAGGGTGGAAAAAAAGAATTGGATCGCTGCGGGACCCATTTTGGCGCCAAATTTGAAAAATTCGCGAATTTTGGCCCCGGGTCGACTTTGACGGGCTGCTGTGCGAGCTAGGTAGCAGCTAGAGCGGCGAGACCACTCTTGGTGCTCCTTCCCAGATGTCCTCTATCGAATGAGCCATGAACGGAGAAAATCGGGCGAAACACAAAAAACTTTCTTACACTGCGACTTTTTCGACTCCGGGGTCGAAAATTGCGATTTTCGCATTTCGGCGTCTATAGCGCTCGAATGCGTTGCCGAATCGTTCCAAAACTGGTTTCAAACGATTCTGCGCTTAAATCTGGCCCAGAAAAGTATTTTTGAAAAATTTGCAGAGCTACAGTATCCCTGCCGCGTCGGTTTGAATTTTGGGTGTCAAGTCAACTTTTGCAATATTATACTCGATTTCGGGGTTTTCGGGGGCGCTGATTACGAATTTGGCATCCGTTCAGTGTTTAGATGATGTTTGAACATACCTATGACGAATTTGCATGCTACCGTACCTCAAGTGAAAAATTTCGGTTCCTGGAATCCATAGGAAATCAGGGGTGTTGTATGTCGAGTCTGGGGTATTTTGGGATGTAGATCACGAATTCAGCCTTGCTTTTGCGATTGGGGGTGCCAGGAGGCCACAACAGCAGAGGAGTCACCGTGCGTAGGAGTTCAAATTTGTGGAGTATACTGCGTCCCCCGGACGACTTGCCTGGTGAAATTTCGACCCCGGGACCCAATTTTTGGTCGGCTGGGCGCCGAAATCAGGGTAAAGGCGTCCCAAATCGCAAAACAAATACCAGATTCGTGTTCAACATCGTCAAAAACCCCCGAAACAAGTGAAAACTCAATTTTGAAAATTTGAGCCCGGGATTCAAAAATTCGGCGCGGCCGCGGTACGGTACCTCAAAATAGTCAAGACACTTTGTCTAGACCAACTTTTGACGTAGAACACGTTGCGATTGTCAATTTACCGCTAAAAGCACGCTTTCGAAGCCAAAACTCCACCCAAAATCGAAATTCGGAATTTTCCGCTCAAAACCCGTCACCTTTGCCACCGCGGATCTCCCGAACGACACAAGCGATTTAGGCGATTTCGGTATCGAATGAAAGATAATATAATGCTCCAGGACGAGTTAAAATTTGGCGGCGATCCACCGTCGCAAACTCGAGTTACGATTTTTTAAAGGGCCGAAAAATTTTTGCAAATTCAAATTTCCTACCGTACTCCCGCGTCGGACTACCCAGGGACCCCTTTCCAGTGATTTCGCCTAGAGGGTCAAAAGGCCTACAACATATCCAAAAATCGTCAAAATCGGCCCACTTTTGCGAAAGTTATGGGCTATTGTTTTTTTTTTTACTTAGTAAAAATTTGAATTTTTTAATTTTCGCAAAATTCTTCTACTACCGGAATTTTCTAGTTTCTTGTCCAGGCTGCGCGGCGACTCAACCTATCCAACGCAAAAAACCGCTTGGCGATCCGACTTGTGTAGCGCGAGAAAAGCTGTTAAGATGATTCTGTTCAATCCGACGCCCCCTATAGCACTCCTGCTTTTGCAAAGCGGAGTGCCAAAAAGCTGTAGTTACAAATTAAAAGCTGCAAATAATTGTCCCCGTTTTAGATTATAGAGTTTTGAGCCCCTCTCTCTCATTCGCTCAATCGAATATTATCGCGCACGGCGCACCGTTCCGCTAACTTGTGCAAACTTGTTAAGTTCTACGATTCTGATAAATTTTGCACTAATTGTGTTATTTTGTGCTCTGTTTCGATCGACCGAGAGAATCTCATCGAAACCCAAATCCAAATGTTTAACTGCTTTGCCACCTTTCCAGAAATCCTCCTTCCTTCGCCAGCTGACGTCACTGAAGGTCATCGGCGGCCACAGCGCCATCAACTTGTCCTGCCGGTCGTCCGACTGGGAACTGGTCCGCAGAGCCGTCTCTGTCGCCGGCTCTTCTACGGGCAGTCTTCGCAGACTGGCCTTCAGCCATTGCCGGCTCTTCTGCGGCGAGGACGACGTCGACTGCTGGACCATCCCCGAGTCGCTGAAGGAGCTGCGCCTCAGCAGCTGCCACGTACACCTAAAGGTGATTGAGGGAATGAGACACGACTAGAATCACGTAACTCGTTGCTTGATGCTTACCATGTGTCTATGGAGACGTTGTGAACGGGTTTCGCCTTGATGACAAGCGGCCCCAAAGTGCCACTACCAACGCCCGTTCAGGAGCCCCTGCATACGTGGCGCAAAATTGTCCAACTCGTTTGGTGCGCCCCTCAAAGTGCCCCCGTTCGTGCCCCAAGCCGACACATTACAGAGTACCGTAATCCTGGTTTTGTGTGCGCCAACCATGTACATGGGTCCTCTTTTCAACTTCCATTCTATATAGGTGGTAGAATCGGCGCTGCGCCGTCGTCGCTCCTCTCTGCTCGTCGAGGTGGCCGGCCAGGCGCGCTATGTCGACTCGAGCAATCTCATCGAACACCCGCAAGTGGCTCTGCGGACGCTTCGCGACGCCTGCGACGCCTGCGCCGCCAGCGGTGTGGAACTCGACTCCAGCCAGCTGGAGCTGCAACCTCGCAGTTGGATCCGCTACGCTAATACACCTTTTCTTTCGTAGAACTGCTCTGACTACTACTTCTGTAGAACTGTCACTCATCCAGTGAACCGCGTCTTGCGATTGACTAGCTTGTAGACCTTGGTGTACGGTGACTGTATAGGGGACCCGATTTCAACTTCCAGGTTTCTATTCAGTAGAGGATTCGTTGTTGTAGCTAGATTGGCATAGCTAGGACTTACCTAGCTACCGTGTGTACGCTAAAGCGACAAATCTGACGTATCTATCCAATGACGATATAGTGCAGCTGATGTTTTGCTTGTATTGGTGCAGCCGCTCGTCTCGTCTCATCCCGCTGTTATGTTGCGCACATGGACTTGTATTTGTAGTGCTAGTGGATTGCGATTGATATGATTTTGAATGAAAGATGCTCACAACGCACGGCATCGCAGCTGTTCTGAACAATGAGAATACGGTAGGTTCATAATGAAGCGGTTGGGCGAGTAATATGCTGTGCATAACGCCCCAGCTTCTCTGAACAGAGTTGATTCAATTGTTTCACAGGGTGTTGCCGTGTAGTGTAATTCCATAGCTGATCGCCTTTCATCAAGTTTCAAATTGGTTACAAGCGTTGTGCCTCGCGCCACGATATTTTTTGGGGCGTTCGGACATTACGACATTTATGCGTCACGCAACGTTTCGTGTTTCGGGTGGTGCACGCACCCGTGACTCGACTGGAAGTGAAAATGGCTCCGTTTGGCCACACTAGGCTTTGGTTGGTTGCATCATGCGGCGCTATCGGCTGAACAGCACAGCGCACAGTCAAAGGCGTTGCTGCCCAACAAAGCGGCCGTAAACTTTGTCGTCGCTGAGCAAACAGGCGGCCGGCTGGCTTGCACTGCGCCCCTCTCGCGAGATAAGCCCCCGCTCTCGAAAGTGGCGGCGCCGCGAACGCTCCTCGCTTCGACAGCTAGCCCCTCCTGCTTCTCGTGCCGGCCGCAACACGCAAGCTAGTTCCGTCTGTTTCGCAAGAGTACGAGACAATATGGACCTGAACGAGACGGAGCTCAGGCGCTGCCAAGAGATCTTCCCGCTGCTGAAGGACGGCTGGAACTTCGACGAGATCACCGAGCACTCGAACGCGGCCGCGCAGGTCTTCAAGTTGACCCTGTCGCTCGTCTACTCGATCGGCAGCGTGGCAGCGCTGCTGGTCAACGTGGCGTTCGTGCTCGTCGCCCTGAGGAACATCAGGAGGTTGGGGAAGCGCCGCTACGCCTTCCTCATCAATCGCTCAGTCGGCGACTGCTTCGCCTGTCTCTTCGTCGTCGTGGTCGTCGTCCTAGGGGTAGAAAGCCATCGATTCGGTTCTGTCCCACCCATGAGCGGTTGCCTATCGGCCCGTGCGATTACAGCACTTCATCAACTTCGCCGCCGACCAGCGCTTCATCAACGTCGTCGTCTACCTGCTGATCGGCACGCTGACCTTCGTCCAGCTAGCCGGCGGCTACGTCAGCCTCTCGCTGCTGCACGTCTTCTCCTTGCGCTTCCCCGATTGGTACCGCTTCAAGCTGCGCGTCAGAGGCTGTCTGGTCATCATCGCCGTTCTCTGGATTCTCGGTGAGTCTGCTCGCAGTTGCCCAAAAGAAGGTGGATTTGTATACGCTACCTGGAAATGATGAGATCAGTGCCTGTCTCTTGTGGCGCTTCGTTTCTGCATCGTTTTGATTTTGAATTGTTTCTACGTTCGGAACTTTGTGTTTTCAATAATCTGCCGTATCCAGTGTTGATTTGAAATTCAAATGTGTATGCCGATGGATCGCCACCAACGCTCACGGGTGCCTATTGTGTTTGAATTTTGAATTGTTTCCTAACTCCCCGCTTTATTATTTCAATTAGTCTACCGTATACAGTGTCGACTTGAAATTCAAACTTGTGCACCCACGAGTCGCCACGGAGGCTGGCGGGTAGCTATCTTTTGTGGCGCTTCGTTTCTGCACCGTTTGAATTTTGAATTGTTTCCAAACGCGGATCAAATTATTTCAAATAATCTACCCTATACAGCGTCGATTTGAAATTCAAACGTGTGTACTGATGATTTGCCACGAAGACTCACGCTTGCCTATCGGTTGTGGCGCTTCGTTTCATACCGTTTGAATTTCGAATTGTTTCCAAGCGCGGAGCTTTTGTAATTTCAAATAATCTCCCTATGCAGTGTCGATTTGAAATTCATGCCGTGCTTCAACGAATCGCCACCTAGACGGCACCATGAAAGTAGTAGAGGTGATGAGCGCCGAAGCTTATTGCACTGCACTATGCTTGTCGCTTCTCTATGATATACGATTTCACGCTATCGCTCCAGGCATCCTTCACACGGCGATCGCCGGCCCTCTAGGCACAATAATTCTGCTTCCTCGGAACAGTGCAACCTCCAATGCTGGCTCCTCCGCATCCAGCCGCTCTCTCTACTACGACCAGCCGCCGCCGCGTCCGCTGGGCGGTCACGTGCCAGCGCCGG
>JASAMZ010011436.1:0-27747 GCA_030248115.1 Linhomoeus sp. GSCO2_2
CCCATGCGCAAATGCCGGCCCAAAACGCAAGACCGCTCAAATTTAGTGACCGCGTCGCCTTTGGTTGGTTGCAGCTCGCGAACGGGACGACATTTGGCCGCTGGCAGGATGCCATTTAAAAGAGAACATAATGAGCTTTAAAATGACGCAAGAACGACTTTCGTAGCTTTCGCCATTATCGCGCAGTGAGCAGTCAAATTCTGTCTGTCGGTCTTGCTTCTGCTGGCGATGGTCTTCTTCACCATGGAGATGGCCTCCAGCAGGAGCAAGAGCATCGGCGACCGATTTTACGTTTTGCGCCGGCATTTGTGCATGGGTTGAGATAGAGTGTTGAATTTTTGCGTCCGAGTTGCAAACATAATGGGCTACCATGTGTACAAGTATGACTTCGCTAGCCCTTATACAGCGTGCTGTGGATGAAGGGGCTGGACTTTTGGGACACCCGGTACGCTGTTCACACGTTTCCATCGAGACTAGGAATGTGCATATTACTTCGCGAACTTTGCAAATTCAAGGAACGTCGAATTACTACCACCTGGGGCTGATCCAAGCTTCTGGCCAGTCAGAAGTGGCCGCCGGGTGGTTCTGGACCATCGATGGAACAAATGTGACGGCCGACGACGTTGCGTGGTCGACCAGTGTGGGCCAACAACCGGACGACAACAGCTTCACGAAATTCATTGAGGACGACGAAGAGAACTGCGGAGTCATCGGCGGTGGTTTTGGAGGGGCTCCCGGGGACATGAAGTGTTACTACGCTTCGAAACCGTTGTGCCATCTGCGCGGTTGGCGCCATACTCTTTGGGGAGTTCTTCGTATTCATTGTTTGTCCGAAGCAAAATGAGTGCGTTCTTGAAGACACCAACTGCCATAGTCTGCTGAATGGTCGATGCCTCGAAGTGCTGAAGACCGCAGTGGACCGTCCGAGCGCAGAGGACAATTGTCAGTCGCTTGGGGGCACGCTTGCCTTTCAGCTGACGGTGGAAGAAGTTTCAAACCTCATTGTCTATGCGGGTTTGCAAAACAATGTTCTGATTGTGATTTGATCAGAGGCCTGTGTGATGCTCCCACACCATTGCAGAGAATCCCATCCACTATCACCACGTGGGGCTGAAGCAAGACGACAGCCAAGCGTCTCCCAGCGTTGGCTGGTTCTGGCACTTGCCCGAAGGCCAGAAAGTGCCTGCAACCGGTGTCAACTGGTTCCCAACTGACCCAAACGACGGCGACGGCATCGAGGACAACCAGAGCAACTGCGGCATGGTGATCAGTTTGGAGAGCGGCCTAGTCGACGACAGCCCTTGCAGCAAAGTTGGCTATCCCATTTGCTGGAAGCCAACTCCAGAGACACGTGAGCTAGCAAGTATTTCTGGCAGAAACAAAGTCACTCTCAGTAGGCGTGAACACTGTGACACTTCCGCGACTAATTCTACATCATTTGGAGGGGACAGCATAGGCTACAATGTAATGCAGCTGCCACAATTTGTTGCGAAGAGCTTGTGACCAGCAATTTACCATGAAAATTCATTCACATCGTTTCAGAACCTCCCTACAGCTGGCCAACCATGTTTGTCCTGAAGGGACAAGGGAAGAAGATTACATTACCACCAGCCATGACGCTTCAGGGAGAAAACGTCATGACATGTGGGAGCACCTGTGGAGCTCTGGCTGACTGTCAGGCGATCAGTGCAAGTGCTAATCAATGCAATCTCTTCACCGATCGTCCCGGCAAGGAAGTACTGTCGACAGATCTCCAATTCAACGTGTGGTTCAAAGTAGAGGCTTAGGAATGTTAGTAGTAATGACAAGGTCCAATGGTACCATATTGAGCTTAGTGCGGACTCTCAAATTGAGATGCATTCGTTTCCTACTTTGTGATCGATGGGATCATGTTCGAATAACCCAGTTCGATTTGCGTGTGACCGGCAGTTCGATGTGAAGAATGAAGATATCAGTGGCGCAAGCGGCAGATCAGACCTTTTAATGGCTGCGTTCTGCCGATTATGAATATGAACACTGCACAACTTGATGAGGAAGGCTGTAGGCGCCTGTGCGCGGACCTGTTGTGGACGGATTCCTACAACCCCTCTCTGCTTGCTGATATTGTGCGTCAGCAGTTGCAGTAAACGGGGGAATTTGTTATTTCGGTTTCTCGCATTGCAACGTATGTACAAGCGACTGATGACCAACTGAAGCCTACCCTACAAATGTACTACATAGTATACGTAACGATAGATGCAGGCGCCTGACCCACCCAACACCCACCTTGTACCAGACGTTGAACTGGTCATCTTGATCGGTGTCGCTATCGCGTGGACGCTCTGTGTGCAGGCTGCACTCTGTAGGGTCAACGCTGACAGCCAGGCAGTCGAGCAGGTTAGCGCAGAGGTGGCCGCACGTGGCGTCGCTGCTGTTTGTGATGGTCAAGACAGCGCCAGTGGGTGAGTTTCGTCTTTCTCTCCGCCAGGATCACACGTAGGGCCAGTTGAACGACACTTCTGAAGAGTGGCATGCATTTGGCCATAAGTGTAGCCGGGGGGCACGGGGGGGGGGGTAAGCCCCCCCCCCCTAAAATGAGGTGGGGCTCCCCCCCCCCCCCCCCATACCCCCCAGGGACCCCCCCTCCCCCCTTGATGGCTGGTATTGGGTGATCGATGGGCGAATGGTCGACGCTACTGACGCCGATTGGTTAGCCGATTGGGGTGAGCCCTCAGACGAAGGCCACGTCGAGAACAACCAGCAGAACTGCGGCTTGATCCACGTTCCAACGTACCAACTGGCTGACGGCTCTTGCGCTTTCAAGGCTCAGGCCCTATGTGAACACCGAAGTGTGTGTGCTCAATGCTCAGTTCGTTTAACTTGCGCGCAGGGCAGCAAATAGAAACTCGAACAAGTTTCAGTTTCAGTTTCAGTTGCGATCAACTGAAACTGAATCGAAACTTGGACAGACTCCATAACTAAAACTAGAACCGAAACTATAATTGAAATTCGTGATTTAGTTTCAGTTATTTGAATCCAGACTTGACAGAATCACGCCATTTGCGTAAATCATGGCAGATTTACGCAATCTTTCTGCCAAATTTTACAGTAAATGTTGACGTGTTGCGAATGGTAAATAAACTATCTCAATCAAGTCTAGAAATCACTTCCAGGTGCACTAAGCTTCAAACCCGAAAGAGCTGGTTTGAGCAACTCGTCGTGACTTCCTGGACTCTCAATAATTGAAACTCAGCTTCACTTACTGAAGCTGAAGCTTAAGAGGTGGCATAACTGATACTGAAGCCGAAACTCACCCAGGTCAAGACCATAGTTTCAACTGAAACTGAAACTAAAATGAGTTTCTATTGGTCACCCTGTTTGTGCGTCATTAAGGAGGTGGTCGCGCATGGCACATCTATCTGAGTGCCGCGAAGCCGACCTCGTGACCAGGAAGAGGACAGAATGGCTGTCTCTCGGCGGCCGCCAGTCACAACTTTGCTAAAAGGTATACGTAAACGTACTGTACAATGTCGACCCCAACACAGATGACTCCTGCCAGAGTCGAGTGAACGGTCGCTGTCTGGAGATTCTGAGGACGAAGGTGGATCGACCGACTGCCGAGGACAACTGTCGCCGGCTCGGCGGCGCCTTGGCTTCTGAGCTGACAACTGAGGAACTCATCAACTTGGAGCCCCACGCGCGTACGGCCGAACTCGTCCACTGCGCATCGCATAAACTTGCGGAGACGGGCCAACACGTTCATTAACTTCCATTTAGCCGATCCCGCGGCCGGTCATCATGTGGCCTTGAGGCAAACGGATGGTGAGACCTCTGCAGACACCGGCTGGTTTTGGCAGCTGCCCGACGGCGGCCAATCCTCTGTTGGCCCCATTACAAACTGGGGCGACGGCGAACCCAATGACGGCGGTTACGATGACAATGAAGACGGCAGAGAGAACTGCGGAGGAGTTAGCGCCATCGGCAGCGCTTGGGTCGTCCTTGACGCGCCCTGCAGCGGTTATTTGGCCTATCCCATTTGCCACAGGGACGCCCTAGAAACAGGTGTGTAAAGCATTGCAGACCAGCATTGCAAACGAGAAGTACTGTGGCTCTCGCACGGCTTGCGACAGTCGACTGAGCGCTTACCAAGAATTCTGCAATTTGCCTCTCTTTGACACCCTCCCCTCGACTCGAAGCCAAATCCATGCCGTTCTACAGAGCTGCCAGCCGGCTGGCCTTCCTATATGATTCTGGCGGAAGAGAAGGCCAAAATCGCCACTGGAGCAGTTTTGGCCACCACAACAAGCGGCGCTGCCTCTTGCGGCCACCTCTGTGCCAAGCTGCTCGATTGCCAAGCCATCAGCGTTGGACCCACCCGATGCAGCCTCCACACAGAGCGTCCCGGCGAAGATGGCATCGATCCGGATGACCTGTTCAACATATGGTATAAGATCAACGCTGGGTAGGCCGCTGCATCAATCAGTACATACATATGTACGTAGTTGTGCGAGGAATTGATTAGGTGTGGGCTACTGCATTTTGCCTTGCTGACCTTTGTGTGGCGACACGTTGTATTACGTGTGCTGTGGCTGCCTCATTGACAGATACTGTCTCGTCGAGCTGAAGCGTCCTTCGCGATTTGTTACATGTCTGGTTAAGTCCTGCAACAGTACAGTGACTCTTTTGTTCCGAGTATCGAGCAATCTCACAACTTGTTTGTCCTCTGAATGAGGAATCTGTGATGATTATAGTGACAAAGACAAAACACAAGAAAATCGGACTTGTGACGCGGTTTTGAGCGATCTTGTGCACCGTTCTTCTCTGCTGCGGTCGTCAAGTTTTGCCAATCATCAGTTGGCCAATCATCATCAATCGTCATCTTCTTCCCTCACTGACGAGTACTGTACGTCGAATAGACATAGTTTTTTGACGTCTTGGCGCGATCCTTCATCGCACCTCGATAGCCGACTTCGTCGCGCGATATAACTGGAATCAAGACAAGCCTGACGAAAACGCCCAGGGCGATGCAATTCAAAAGATCGCAAACACAATTCAACTCGACGAAGATCCTAGAAAGAACGCGTGGAAGGAACCACAAGCTGCAACAGTTGGTGCCAGTTTCTAAGAATTGGTCATCTTGTACCAGACGTTGAACTGGCCATCTGGCTTGGTGTCACCACTGTTGGGGCGCTCCGTGTAAGTGGGTTTGGCTGGCGCTGATGGCTTGACACTGGAACAGGTTGGCGCAGAGGAAGCCACACTCGGTAGCGCTTGTCGTTTCTGTGGTCATGGCGGCTTCTGTGACGATTTTATGCTTCTCTGCCACGAGAATCAGATGGGTGGGCCAAGAGAAGTCTGAAATATGTGTACATATTTAGCTAGGAAAACTAAAACCCGAAGAGCGACGTTGTGTAGATACTGTAAGCCCAAACTCCATTCAAATGCTTCAACCCAAAAGAATCGCTGAGTTTACCCACCTCTAAATGATTTGGTCTGAGTCCTGGCTGACAAATAAATGGTCATCAATGAGACAATTTCAAGTCCTTAGAAGTCGAATACATACGTGCGTAAAATACATACACACACATTACATACTTCCTATAATCTATTCCGCCGAACTCAAGCGCTCAAGCATTTTATGCGTGCTCATTGTCATTTTATGTTCTTCAACCTTTGACCGCTTTGCAGAATACTACCACGCGCCCCCCACACAACCGTGAATATGAACACACCATCAACCGGCGGCGGCGGTCTGTAGCAGATGGGATATGTCTCGAAACTGGTGCAGGGCGCGTCATAGACGGTCCAGTTGCCATCCGGCTGAGAGATCCCTCCGCAGTCCTCATCGCCGGTCTCTGTTGTGTCGGCGCCGTCGTTGGGGTCCGGATGGACAGGGTGGGGGGTCCAGTTGGGTATGTCGGCCGCCAGCTTGTTCCCATCGGGCAGTTGCCAGAACCAGGCGTCGCCCGGCAGCAATTGGTTGGGATCCTGCTTCAGGCCGATGTGAAAAAGTTCGGCCCCCAGAGAAGCTGAACGCGTTAGAAGTGTGACTGCCAGGCACTGGTATTCTGATTGAAGAAAGGTGGGAGAGGGAGGAATGGTTCCTTCCTCCGCTGACACAACACTCTCAAACGGGCGGTATCCGAAGCCTTTTCAGCTTCCACTGAATGCTCCGTTTTCAGTCCTGTTCTATGTATGTATGCACTTCAATCATTCCTTGCAGGAGCAACCACCCCTTGCATTTCACGGCAGAGAACCATGTTTCAGGCCGCCAATGCAAGAACGTTCCCTGCATAAACAAACCCGCGTATGGCGCCAGTTTCATGACTTCGTCTGTGTTCGGCTGGTACACCAAGCCACCGCCCAGATTGCGGCAGTTCTCTTCTGCCTCCGCGTGCTCCACCGCTGCATTAAGGATCTCCAGACAGCGGCCGTCGACGCGACTTTGACAAAAGGGGTCTGCGGAAGCGGAATATGCTGCGTTCTCTAAAACCTTCAGCAGTCTACGGCTATTGTTGCAACCTGACAAGTGGCACAGAGGCTTGGCAGGGACGCCCGTGCAGGGCGCGTCCGACACCGAGGCTCCACGCTGCTTCACCATGACGGCGCAATTCTCCTCGTCGTCTTCGAAGTCGGGTGTGTCGCCCTGGTCGTTCGGCTCACTCCCTCCCACAGCCGACCACCAGTCGACGTCGTCGGCGGTCACGTTCCGGCCGTCGATGGCCCAGAACCAGCCGGAGCGTGGGTCTGACTGGCCGCTGGCTTGGACCAGGCCCACGTGAAAATAGTCCGAGAGACCTGCGAGCGTGAGTAGCACTCAACAGCAACATTGTCACGTGACAGTTTTGGTGGCGCGCCAGAGACCAACCTCCAAGGTCTTTGAGCACGTCGAATTCTTCAGTGGTGACTCGACTGGCCAACTGGCCTCCCCGCTCCCGACAAAGGCTCTCTGCAGTAGAGTGGTCGACAACGTCCGGCAGCACTGTCAGACAGCGATCGTTCACGTAGCTCTGGCAAGCGGGAGCTACAATACAACAAAACGTCTACAGTAGTCAGATTAAAGGGGGGGGGGGGGGGGCTACATATGCCGACGGCCACATTCTAAGGGAGTACTACTGGACGGAGGGGGCAGGGAGCAAATTCGAGAGGTGGAGGGTGAGGGGGATGGGCTAACTCGAAGGTGGGGGCATGGGGAATACCACAAAGTTCCAATGGCTTGCGGCTACCTGCATTATTATGCATGTGGAGGGTTTGGCGGATGGGAAAGAATATAGATGAAGGAAGTAGTGTAGAGGGGGAGAGGGAGCTGCTTCACCCGGCCGACACTACAATTACACGATGGCGACTTTTGTGGACAAACGAACAGCCCAAGTGCTCGCTCGTGTGTTACTTCTCAGCTGGCAGAGTGAGTGGGCCTCGAAGGCGCAACTCCGGTCCGTGATTCTATGGTCCTGGTCGGAGGTGGTGGCGCAGTTTTCCTCGTTGTCCTCCACGTCCAATGTGCTCTCGTCTCTGGGGCCGCCGCCCCACCAATCGGCGTCGAGACTGGCGTCTGTTGGACGGCCGTCGACCAACCAGCGCCAGCCGTCACTCGGGCTGTTCTGATTGGAGAGCTGGATCAGGCCCACGTGGTAGAATAGGTTGGGGGAAACGCCTGAAGAGGAAGGACGAACTAATGGCTTGTCATTAGCATAGCATAACAGTGAAAATAGTATTTTCTATTGCTACACCAACTACTGTCCAATCCTCCTTACCCAAGAGCGCCTGAACGAGCGCAAACTCCTCCTGTGTCACTCGAGTGGCCAGCTCGCCTCCCATACGGACGCACTGGTCCACAGCCTCGCTGTGGTTGCGCTTGCCGATCAGTGCGAAAAGACAGCGTCCGTTCAGATTGCTCTGACATCCTGGAAGGACACAGCATTGTCAGTCCAAAGCTATACCATTCAAATGGCACATTTCAGAGCGCTCTCACTTGGGTTGGCAGAACTCTCTGCGAAACGCGTTGTCAGTACGATCAGCCAGGTCGAGACGACGGGCGTGTTCATATTGATTTCGTTGTCCAGTAGTAAACGTCCTGCTACAACAGATCAACTCTTAGTTCACATGCAGCTACCCTTTGTCTTCTGGTCCGTTTTCGCAGCACCGCTTGTTGAGCCGAAGGTGCGTTGCCAAACAGCCAAGTCAACCAGAGAAGATTTCTTAGACACCAAATCCCACCTCCCAAGTATGATAACATGGTGCGAAGTACTGGCGTCCTGTGTGCCCTATGCGGATTCTAAGATGTGGCCAACGGCCTTTGAATCAACGCAAAGTCGACCGATGTAATCTGAAGTGCTGCGTTTGATGTTTCAGCTTCCAATGTCATGTAGACAGTGTACGCAGGCGCCAGAAGAGTCACGCCAAGTGCATACGTGTAGCCGCCAACCGGGTAGCCTTAGCTACGCCATACGTGTAGCCTTAACGGAATTTAGGGGGGGGGGGGGGGGGGGGGGGGGGGTTGGTACAGGACCCCTCGGGGGGGTGGGGGGGGTGGGGGGTTCTGGGGTCCCTTCTGGGTTCTGGAGGGGGGTTAAATGACCTAAAAATTTTGCCAAAAAGTACCAAAATATGCGAAATTTTTCCGAAAATATACCAAAAAGTGCAAAAAATCGATTAATTTTGGTCAAAAACAGCCTAAATATAGCGCCGCGGGCGAAAATTTGGCCATTTTTCGCCCGGCCTCAGCCGGGCGAACCCCTACGAGAGCTCTTCGTCCGCACGTACGTACGTTCGTACGTCACGCTTTCAGATCTCGGGGTTGGTAAGCCATAGGAAGGCGATCTTGGGCTCTACGGATAGCTCTCGACTTACTGGTAATGTCGCTAAGAGACTTCGAAATTCAAAAGTTTGAATTGCGCGCGCTACAGTACCCCGAAGGTTCAAACTGAAAACGTCTATTCCTCGCTCGTCTTACGTCGTAGAGCGGCGTGCGATAGGTCAACTAACAGGTCTCGACGTGCTCTTTCGCTTTGCATAAAACAGTTTCTTAATTACGCAAACACGCAACACGAAAAGCGACATTCTTGCGTTTTTAACGCAAAAATCGCTCTAACTCGCCCAGCGTGCGTCGTACGGAGACGATCTTGGGTTGGTTGGATAGCTCTCGACTCACTGATCATTTGTTCTTCTATTGGTCGAAACTCAAAAGTTTGGATTTCGGGAGCTACAGTAACCCAAAAGTTTAAAACGAAAAACTTATCTAACTCGCTCGTCTTCCGTCATAGAGAGACGATCTTGAGTTCATTGAATAGGTTTCGGCACACTGATAATTCCGTTAGGAGAAGTCAAAATTCAAAAGTTTGAATTGCGCGCGCTACAGTAGCCCGAAGGTCCAAAACGCAAAACGGCTCTAACACGCTCGTCTTACGTCGTAGAGCGGCGTGCGATAGGTCAACTAAAAGGTCTCGACGTGCTCTTTCACTTGGCGTAAAAGTTTGTTAATTACGCAAACACGCACCACAAAAAGCGACATTCTTGCGTTTTTAGCATAGAAATCGCTCTAACTCGCCCAGCGTGCGTCGTAGAGAGACGGTCTTGAGTTGCTGGATAGCTCTTGACTACTGATCATTTGTTCTTCTATTGGACGAAACTCATAAGTTTGAATATCGCGATCTACAGTAACCCAAAGGTTCAAACAGCAAATCGGCCCTAACTCGCTCGTCTTACGTTGTAGAGCGGCATTCGTTCGACCGTTTGAAAGCTTACGTTGAGGCAGTTGTTGAACACTCGTTCCTAAAGAAATACTTTTGTTTTTTTAACCCTTGTCTTACGAACAACTTTGTCTGCTAAAAAAATTAATCCCGGGCGATTCCAACGTTGCCTTGCAACAACCGCTCAGAAATGCGTGTGTCTTGCTCAAAAAAATAATCCCGGGCGATCCCAATGTTGCCCTGCAAGAACCGCTCAGAAAGGAGCATGTCAGAAGTAGCGCATGAATAGTGGACTCCGGGCGGGCGCGCTTCATATCGGAAAGGCTTCGAAATACTTTACAAAAGTATCCACTCTTTTACTCCTCCACTTTAAACCACTCACAAACCACTCTGTATTAATAAAACAACTCAACTTTTTTAAAACAGCTTGTTTAAGCGCCGCAGGCGACATTTTTGACCTTTTTAAGCGCCGCAGGCGAAAATTTTCTACGGGGAGGGTAGTCTTTCAAGGGGAGAGGGGGGGGGGGGGGGTCCCTGGGGGGTATGGGGGGGGGGGGGGGGGGGGAGCCCACCTCCATTTAGGGGGGGGGGGGGGGCTTACCCCCCCCCCCCCCCCATGCCCCCCCCCCCCCGGCGACACGTATGGCCAAATGCATGCCACTCTTCAGAAGTGTCGTTCAACTGGCCTTCCTACGTGTGATCCTGGCGGAGGAGAAGACGAAACTCACCACTGGCGCTGTCTTGACCATCACAAACAGCAGCGACGCCACGTGCGGCCACCTCTGCGCTAACCTGCTCGACTGCCTGGCTGTCAGCGTTGACCCTACAGAGTGCAGCCTGCACACAGAGCGTCCCAGCGATAGCGACACCGATCAAGATGACCAGTTCAACGTCTGGTACAAGGTGGGTGTTGGGTGGGTAGGGCGCTGCATCTATCGGTACATATATATGTAGTACATTTGTAGGGTAGGCTTCAGTTGGTCATCAGTCGCTTGTACATACGTTGCAATGCGAGAAACCAAAGTGACGAAATTCCCCCGTTTACTGCAACTGCTGACGCACAATATCAGCAAGCAAGGGGTTGTAGATAGAATTCCGTCCACAACAGGTCCACGCACAGGCGCCTACAGCCTTCCTCGTCAAGTTGTGCAGTGTTCATGATTGGCAGAGCGCAGCCATTAAAAGGTCTGATCTGCCACTTGCGCCGCTGGTATCTGCATTCTTCACATCAAACTGCCGGCCACACGCAAATCGAACTGGGTTATTCGAACATGATCCCATCGATCACAAAGTAGGAAACGAATGCATCTCAATTTGAGAGTCCCCACTAAGCTCAATATGGTACCATCGGACCTTGTCATCACTATTATATACCTAAGCCTCTACTTTGAACCACACGTTGAATTGGAGATCTGTTGACAGTACTTCCTCGCTGGGACGGATGGTGAAGAGATTGCATTGATTAGGACTTGCACTGATCGCCTGACAGTCGGCCAGAGCTCCACAAGTGCTCCCACATGTAAGGACGTTTTCACCCTGAAGCTGGTGGTAATGCAATTTTCTTTCCTTGTCCCTTCAGGGCAAACATGGTTGGCCAGCTGTATGGAGGTTCTGAAACGATGCGAATGAATTTTCATAGTGAATTGCTAATCACAAGCTCTTCGCAACAAATTATGGCAGCTGCATTACATTGCAGCCTATGCTGTCCCCTCCAAACGATGTAGATAGTCGCGGAAGTGTCACAGTGTTCACGCCTACTGAGAGTGACTTTCTTTCTGCCTGGAATACTTGCTAGCTCACGTGTGTCTGGAGTTGGCTTCCAGCAAATAGGATAGCCAACTTTGCTGCAAGGGCTGTCGTCGACCAGGCCGCTCTCCAAACTGATCACCATGCCACAGTTACTCTGGTTGTCCTCGTTGCTGTCGCCGTCGTTTGGGTCAGTTGGGAACCAGTTGACACCGGTTGCGGGCACCTTCTGGCCTTCGGGCAAGTGCCAGAACCAGCCAGCGCTGGGAGACGCTTGGCTGTCGTCCTGTTTCAGCCCCACGTGATGATAGTGGATGGGCTTCTCTGGAATGGTGTGAGAGCATCACACAGGCCTCTGATCATTGCACAATCAGAACATTGTTTTGCAAACCCGCATAGAGAATGAGGTTTGAAACTTCTTCCACCGTCAGCTGAAAGGCAAGCGTGCCCCCAAGCGACTGACAATTGTCCTCTGCTCTCGGACGGTCCACTGCGGTCTTCAGCACTTCGAGGCATCGACCATTCAGCAGACTGTGGCAGTTGGCGTCTTCAACAACGCACTCATTTTGCTTCGGACAAACAATGAATACGAAGAACTCTCCAAGAGTATGGTACCGCGCAGATGGCACAACGGCTTCGAAGCGTAGTAACACTTCATGTCCCCGGGAGCCCCTCCAAAACCACCACCAATGACTCCGCAGTTCTCTTCGTCGTCCTCGACGAATTTCGTGAAGCTGTTGTCATCCGGTTGTTGGCCCACACTGGTCGACCACACGACGTCGTCGGCCGTCGCATTTGTTCCATCGATGGTCCAGAACCATCCAGCTTCTACTTCTGACTGGGCGGCCTCTTGGGTCAGCCCCAGGTGGTAGTAATTCGACGTCCCTGGAATGCAAGATTCGCACTACAACAATAATACTAGGTAGGCGTGCAACATGCTCTTATTCATAGCCTTGGTGTAATCATGCGCATAGTCACACCTCCAAAAGTTTGCAGGACATCGTATTCTTTACCAGTGACTCGACTAGCTAGCTGGCCTCCCCTTTGCTGACACAGGCTCTCTGCTGTGGAGTGGTCCACCAAGTCGTTGAGCACGACTAAGCAACGCCCATTCTTGTATGAGTGACAAGCTGGCGCTGCAACTTTGCTCATTGCATTAATTGCGAGGAGATACGGCACTGATGGACGCCAACTGATCTCTCCTGTGGCATAGAGGGTAGGCCGTTTCAAAGCAGTTGGTATCAACCGCCTCATGACCCCAGATAGTCCCAACGAGGGCGCAATTCTGCTCATTGTCTTCAGTGCCGTCGCCTGGCTGAGGCCTGTCTCACAACTTCACTGTGTACCTGTAGGTACGGTCTGGCGCATGCGCGCATGTGCAGCTACCTACGAAGACAAGAACCATGTTTACCCGGCTAACACAGATACCCCATGGTAAGTTGAAGACAATCTCCCACTTGAGTACACAGAAGCTCGTCTGTAAAACTGCGTCGCTACAGAGTCTGTGATCATTTACTGACTGGCAAGCTCCAAATGGAAGATTTGCGAGACAGGCGCCTGGTCTTTGGGCTCCGTACCGCTCCAGGCGGCATCGCTGGCGTCCACCAGCTGGCCATCGATGCGCCAATGCCATCCGACATCGGGGGCCGTCTGGTCTGCCAACTGGGTTAGGCCGATGTGGAATTTGGCTTCACTACCTGCAATTTCTCAACGTGGACTGTACTTCACTTTTGTCATCGTGGCGTATTTCAGTGGTTTAAGCCACGTCCATTCTTATAGCTCCGTTCTCACCAAGTAGCCTTAGTATTATGGCCACTTCTTCTTGAGTCACTCTTGTGGCCAACTCGGCGCCCCTCTGGGCGCACTGCTCCTGTGCTGCGTCATGGCTGTCGGCCTTATCCATGAGAGCAAACAGGCATCGGCCATTCAGTTCGCTGTGGCATACTGTAGAATAAATGGATCACAACAGTGCAAAATAGGCAATTGAATGCAGAGTCGTATCTGGTATAGGTATCATCTCAACAATGCAGTGCATACGTAAGCATCAAGACTAACGAAACGACAGTAATTTTCAGTTCACCCTTCTTTGTTGTGGCACCAGCCACGATTAGGAGCGAACAAACGAAAGCCAACGCACTAACTGCCACATTGACGAGTATAGCCATCTTTCAGATAGTTACAATCCTGTACACTTTCAACTTCTTGAAGAATGCAAATTTCTTCGCTACAATGCTCTAACGGTAGCCAAACACCCATTTGCTCATACCTCATGGCGCAGCCGTCTCCAAAGCGACGCCCACGTTAGTTTCGAATGCTGTTGAGCTCAATCAGTGAGGCGAGCGCGCCTGCGATCGTTTCAGTTGTGTTGGAAGCAAGCAAGTTAGCAGAGATCATGCATACAGTCTGGGATGTTGAACACCCGATAGATAATCGTCAGCAGATGGCTCCTTCCGCAAGCACTCGTCATGAAAAAGGCTCATAAATAGCAGAAACGGCATGGGGTGGGCTTGTGTCCATTCTAAAATTCTACTTTCTCTAACCGCTCTACAAAACTCAAAAATCTCCTGAAAGTGTAGCGTTTTGTGATGAAAGCTAGAATCTTCGGCGTCGCATGTCTTCTCGTCGTCTTTGTGGCAGCAGAGATGCTGCTGGCCGTTGGAAGCGCAGTTGGCGATCCGAGCGACGAGGTTGTACACACTTTTGCACTGCACAGGCAACAATCATCCCACCACTGTATGTTAGCTGCGATACGTACTGTAGGTTGTAGGTTTGGAGGACAAGGCTCGTTAAATGACCAAATAAGAAATTTGTATGTCATATTGTAACATATCACATATGTATCACATATCACACATTGTAACATATGCCGTATATAAGACGGCACACAAGCATAGCAGAGGATAACCATAAGCCAGAATTCCTGAGAAAAATCGTGTGATTTATAGCGTAGTCAGGGGCAACATCGGCTCTTTTGAGCAAGTTCTGGTTGTCATATGCAGTGCAATCTACTAAGACTGCCCAATAGCCAACGATTCTTCTTACACAAAGCTGTCGTCCCTTCTTACGCAGAAACGTGGTAAGGTGTGTCTGCTTTGCAGAGAATTCAGCTGCTGTCCAGTCCAGAAGAGAACGATCTTATGGGCCCACTACACAAGAGGGAGAAACGGGGAAGGAAGCTGAAGCTGCGATTTGGTAAGCGCGCCGAACTGGAACATAGAAACTTCGAGCGAGCTGCGGAACCACTTGACCCTGATTGGAATCATCCAGGCAAGAAGTAATATGCTGGAGCATTTTGCTAAGGAATTTGACATCAGATTATTAGGACGAATTGATAGTTTTGGGCAAAGAAAGAATGCGAGGGTCAGAACACGGTCGCGCTGTTTTGGTTGATGAATGGTATGTACAGGGTTTTTTTTTAGATGACCACTTTTCGTTCGGCCAGATTTTGTGCAAAACTAAACCAATGTAAGTGAAACTTTAACACATGGCCAGAAAGGCTTTGCCATTTTGTATGTTAGATGCCCAGCTAAATTGGTCTTGCACTGCGGAAATTACAGGGTGTCAAAGTTCAGGCCGGAAATCTCACGATCGGCCGACTTTGAAGCACGGTAACTCGGTAGTTCCGCCGCCTTTGCGGACGCGGCAAATTGCATTTGAAAGGTCTTTAAACAAGCTTTAATTTGCCACAAGAACGAACTTCCTATGTTGTCTAACGGCCGAGTTACAGCTCGTCGAATATTCTTGGCATTGGTCAAAGTCCCCCTTTCCCAGCGGATGGCGGTCCTCGACTCTCCAGAACGCGTTATCAGAAACTTTGGCAGTCGGTAACTCGGCCGTTGGACGACGTAGGAAGTTCATTCTTGTGGCAAATTAAAACTTGTTTAAAGACCTTTCAGATGCAATTTGCCGCGTCCGCAAAAGCGGCGGAACGACCGAGTTACCGTGCTTCAAAGTCGGCCGATCGTGAGATTTCCGGCCTGAACTTTGACACCCTGTAATTTCCGCAGTGCAAGATCAATTTAGCTGGGCATCTAACATACAAAATGGCAAAGCCTTTCTGACCATGTGTTAAAGTTTCACTCCCATTGGTTTAGTTCTGCACAAAATCTGGCCGAACGAAAAGTGGTCATCTAAAAAAAACCCTGTAGTTCGAGAATTCACGGTTGTTGCATTATGTCACTCCCTTGGGATTTCTCACTGCGGCGAATCACGGAGAGTCGTCACGCACTTAGGATAGCAACGTACATACCGGTACCTACACGCATACGACAGAATGGAGACACAATTTCATTGCACGTGCTTGGCATTCCGCTCTCGCTTCGCGGCGCCATAGAAATGGCAGCAACATTCAGCAGCGTTCCACACATCAATCACACAAAGCTGGTCCGATACGAGAGGAGAAGTCCAGGCATAGGCACTTCACAATGATGATAGGCGCCCTGTGCATGTTGTTCTGTGTCGACGCTGCCGTCAATGGAGGTAATGCTTCTGCTTGACGAAGTGGATACTTTTAAACTTCCAGTTGTAATAATAGTGGGCCAAGTTGTAATAATATCATTGTACGTTTGTGTGAAGAAAATTTTTAAAGTATGACTGTGGGGTAGAAAGGGGCTGAGTATTCTTAGATACCTACGAGTGATTGGACTAAGGGATGACAGATCGACCGAAAACTTAAAATTCTAGGACCACTTGATGACAGTGTATAGATTTTATTTTGCTTTGATACTGTGCAATTTGGCAGAATTGCTGCTTGAAACATTCGTTGTAACGAAATTGAAAACAAATCTTTGCGCAAAATTGATTTAAAAATGCTCCACAGCCTCCAATGAAGCAGAAAGTCATCAGAGCCAATGGCCGACACTGGAGCTTCTAGGGCAGGCTATACCATGGAGCGCATCCCGCAAAGGAATTCGGAACGACTTGAGGACTCCTTTCAAGAAAGCTACACATCCCCCAGAGTCCAAGCGAAAACACGAGTTTCTGCGATTCGCAAAGAAAGATTCGAGTAGAACGTATTCGGGGCAACTTTGAAGACTGAAGTGACAAGTAATACACGTAGCAGTCTAACAGATTGAAAGTGGTTGGTACCGGAGGCCATGAAGTTGGGAGAAAGAGGGAGCGCTTAAGCGGAAGAATCCGGTAGGTACCTAGGGTAGCTAGAAGGAGTGGTGAGGATTACTGTAGTGTTCCGTTTACGTTGTGCATCCACCCTCTCTTATAGTTTCATCTTCACTACCTTTGAAGGTGCGTCAACCAGCCTAACTACAGTCCCAGCGGGAAATAGCGGCCGCTTTCGCGCGACCGCGCGAAAAACAGCGCTTTTGCGCTTCTCTGTTGTTATCATGCAAATCGTATCGTACACAAAACCATTTCGTGTTATGGTAGCATAGCAAATTTGCATAGTCACAGTGCGGAAAGCACAGAAGCGTTCTTTTTCGCGCAGGACAGAAACGCGCAAAAGCGGCCGCTATTTCCCGCTGGGACTGTAGGTATTATGAATACGATCTCATTAAAGGACACCATTACCAAGAACGATTCCCTTTTGGATTACCAGCAAATTGCTTGCGCTGAATCGAACACGCTCTTTCGTCCGCGTTTGCAAGCTGCTAACACTTTTCCATTCCTACATATGCTGTCACACTTGTCCAGTCAGTCATATTATGGTTCGCTGACAACATGCTGCGCTCACTAACACTGCTAATCATCTTAGTTGCGAGTGCGACACGCCAGGTCAGCGTGGTCGACGGTGCGTGCATGAAGTGTCGTTCTTACGCGCAGGTACACTTCGAAGTCTATTGCTCTCGCGGAAATATGGAGAACAGGTGGCAGCGATACCATCCGAACAAACTCGTCCTCACCGTCATAGATGAGGGGCGGCATTCACAAAACTAGTCTTAGTGACAACAGATAGAGACGACTTTTAGTGATAGCACTCTGATCAAAGTTTGTAAGAGCAGGCTGTTGCGATTTTTTCGCTCGGCCTCAGCCGAGCGAACCCTATCAAGAGCTCGGCGTGCGTGCGTGCGTGCATGCGTATGTATGTATGTATGTGCGTCACGCTCGCTTCGGGCTTTAAATAACTCGCTCGTCCGACGTCGTAGGAAGGAGTTTGAGACATCGTCGAGTAGCCCGCGGACTCCTCTAGCCACCTGAGTAGTCAAACCAACAAGCTGTGTGTGTAAAAAGTTCAACCTATGCTTTGTGTCTGTCAAATTTTGGTGAACAGTATAGTGAAGTTTGCACACATCGTTAGCCGCATCTGGAGAAAGTATCTTGAGAACGTGCACCTTAATACCAAGTGCAGCTATTCCCACGATACGGTTGTCTGTACAGCTGATCTACAGTAGAAGCTCAGTGATATCGCCGCGTCCGCTATATGTTATCGGCATGATACGACGCCGTTTATCTGATGTTGCCTACCTGCGTGAAAACGTCACACCCAAAAACTTGCCAAAAGTGTGGCCCGGTCGTTCTTTATCGGGAATTCCTCTTGGCGTACAACTTCTACGTTCACATTCATCAATAAGTAAAAGTTTTGGCAATGTATGAGATTTTGGCATTTCTGTCAAATTTTAATCATTTCTTGCTAATTTAACACACTTAAAAAAGGTCTTTATGTTGCTAATTATCCGTAGTCTCTGCGCTTGCCATTTCTGAAAAAAATTCGCCGCTAGCCCATCAGACGAAAATGTCGAATTTGATATTTTTGTAAATTTAATTCTAAATGTCTTGAAATTGCAATTCACTAAAACTGTAAAATTATGTCACAAATTTTATTGGCATGCGATCTTACCTTGCTGTTTGAACATTTGAGTTACTGTAGCTCGCCAAATTCAAACTTCCGAATCTCGCTTCTCTTAACGGAATGATTAGTGTGACGAAACCTATTCAACAAACTCAAAATGGTCTCTCTACAACGGAAGACGAGCGAGTTAGAGAAGCTTTGCGTTTTAAACTTTTCGGTTACTGTAGCTCGCGAGATCGTCTCTCTATGAGTTAGAGCGATTTCTGCGTTAATAACGCGAGAATGTCGCTTTTCGTGGTGCGTGTTTGCGTAATTAAAAAAATTTTAATGCCAAATGAAAGAGCACGTCGAGGCCTTTTAGTTGACCTATCGCACGGCGCTCTACGACGTAAGACGAGCGTGTTAGAGCCGTTTTGCGTTTTGGACCTTTAGGTTACTGTAGCGCGCGCAATTCAAACTTTTGAATTTCGACTTCTCTTGACGGAACTATCAGTGTGCCGAAGCCTATTCAACGAACTCAAGATCGTCTCTCTATGAGTTAGAGCGATTTCTGCGTTAATAACGCGAGAATGTCGCTTTTCGTGGTGCGTGTTTGCGTAATTAAAAAAATTTTAATGCCAAATGAAAGAGCACGTCGAGGCCTTTTAGTTGACCTATCGCACGGCGCTCTACGACGTAAGACGAGCGTGTTAGAGCCGTTTTGCGTTTTGGACCTTTAGGTTACTGTAGCGCGCGCAATTCAAACTTTTGAATTTCGACTTCTCTTGACGGAACTATCAGTGTGCCGAAGCCTATTCAACGAACTCAAGATCGTCTCTCTATGAGTTAGAGCGATTTCTGCGTTAATAACGCGAGAATGTCGCTTTTCGTGGTGCGTGTTTGCGTAATTAAAAAAATTTTAATGCCAAATGAAAGAGCACGTCGAGGCCTTTTAGTTGACCTATCGCACGGCGCTCTACGACGTAAGACGAGCGTGTTAGAGCTGTTTTGCGTTTTGGACTTTCAGGTTACTGTAGCGCGCGCAATTCAAACTTTTGAATTTCGACTTCTCTTCACGGAACTATCAGTGTGCCGAAACTATTCAACGAACTCAAGATCGTCTCTCTATGACGGAAGACGAGCGAGTTAGATAAGTTTCGCGTTTTAACCCTTTGGGTTACTGCAGCTCCCGAAATTCAAATTTTTGAGTTTTGACCAATCGAAGAACAAATGATCAGTGAGTCGAGAGCTATCCAATCAATCCAAAATCATCTCTCTACGACGCACGCTGAGCGAGTTAGAGTGATCTCTGCGTTAAAAGCGCGAGAATGTCGCTTTTCGTGGTGCGTGTTTGCGTAATTCAGAAACTTATTAATGCCAAATGAAAGAGCACGTCGAGACCTTTTAGTTGACCTATCGCACGCCGCTCTACGACGTAAGACGAGCAAGTTAGAGCCGTTTTCCGTTTTGGCCTTCGGGTTACTGTAGCGCGCGTAATTCAAACTTTTGAATTTCGAAGTCTCTTAGCAACATTACCAGTGAAGCGAGACCTATCCATAAAGTCCAAGATCACCTTCCTACGACTTACCAACGCCGAGATCTGAGAGCGTAACGCACGCACGAACGCACGAACGCACGGACGATAAGCTCTCGTAGGGGTTCGCCCGGCTGAGGCCGGGCGAAACAAGTCTCTTTTAAGAAGCGGAGTGGTTTTGAGCTTTGAATTTTTACTGAGATTGTAGCAAGGCCCTTTCCGGTTTCGTGCAGCGTCTTGGACTCTCCTCGCGACTACACTTTTTGGAGTGGTCTTGCTACGCAACATTGGTATCGCTCGGGTTTAATTCTTTACACCAAGAAAATCATCTTTTCAGACTAAATTTAAAAAAAGACACTGGAATCTAGCGCAAAACTACAGGTTAATTGTGAGCATGATTTGATGTTGGCTTGCAGTGAGCTCTTCAGCGATGTCAAGACCGCCGCTCTGCAACGCACGAGTGCTAAGATATAACAAACCAAAATCTGCAGTTTTCAACGCGTTTTGGTTACTGTAGCCCTCTCATTGACCTTTTGAAACTTTTTGTTGTCGGATTCTTGCTCAGGAGGTCGAGCGCTTCATTTTTTCGCTCGGCCTCAGCCGAGCGAACCCTATCAAGAGCTCGGCGTGCGTGCGTGTGTGCGTACGTACGTGCGTGCGTACGTACGTCACGCTCGCTTCGGGCTTAATAACTCGCTCGTCCGACGTCGTAGGATGGAGTTTGAGACATCGGCGAGTAGCCCGCGGACTCCTCTAGCCACCTGAGTAGACAAACCAAAAATAAATTTTCAAACTCGCGCGCTACGGTATCCCAAAGTGGGGTCCATTTTAAGACAAAAGTTGACCGAAGCTAGTCAAATCGCATATCAGCGTGAAGCGCTCGAGCTCCTGAGCACGAATCCGACAACAAAAAGTTTCAAAAGTTTAAACAGAGAGCTACAGTAACCATAACGCGTCGAAAACTGGAAACGACACGCTTGCTTTGGGCTTAATAACTCGCTTGTGTGCGTCGCTGGGTCGAGGTCGACACATCGACGGGTAGCCCTCGGTCTACTCTCGCCATCTGGGTGTTCAAAACTGAAATAAGTTTTCAAACTCGTGCGCTACAGTATCCCAAAGTGGGGTCCGTTTTAAGACAAAAGTTGACCGAAGCTAGTCAAATCGCATATCAAAGTGAAGCGCTCGAGCTCTTGAGCACGAATCCGACAACAAAAAGTTTTAAAAGTTTAAACAGAGAGCTACAGTAATCAAAACGCGTCGAAAACTGGAAACGACACGCTTGCTTTGGGCTTAATAACTCGTTGAGTTCGACACATCGACGGGTAGCCCTCGGACTACTCTCGCAAACTGTGACGTCGAAATAATAACAAGTTTTAAAAACTGCGCGCTACAGTATCCTGAAGTAATGTCCGCAAAAAGTCAAAACTTTATAGAACCTAGTCGAATCGCATGTCAAAATGAAGCGCTCGACCTCGTGAGCAAGAATCCGACAACAAAAAGTTTCAAAACGTCAATGAGAGGGCTGCAGTAACCAAAACGCGATGAAAACTGCAAATTTTTGTTTGTTATATCTTGGCACTCGTGCGTTGCAGAGCGGCGGTCTTGACATCGCTTAAGAGCTCACCGCAAGCCAACATCAAATCATGCTCACAATTAACCTGTAGTTTTGCGCTAGATTCCAGTGTCTTTTTTAAAAATGTAGTCTGAAAAGATGATTTGCTTGGTGTAAAGAATTAAACCCGAGCGATACCAATGTTGCGTAGCAAGACCACTCCAAAAAGTGTAGTCGCGAGGAGAGTCAAAGACGCTGCACGAAACCGGAAAGGGCCTTGCTACAATCTCAGTATAAATTCAAAGCTCAAAACCACTCCGCTTTTTAAAAGAGACTTGTTTCGCTCGGCCTCAGCCGAGCGAACCCTATCAAGAGCTCGGCGTGCGTACGTACGTACGTACGTACGTACGTACGTGCGTGCGTACGTACGTCACGCTCGCTTCGGGCTTAATAACTCGCTCGTCCGACGTCGTAGGGCGGAGTTTGAGACATCGTCGAGTAGCCTGCGGACTCCTCTCGCCATCTGAGTGTTCAAAACTGAAATAAGTTTTCAAACTCGCGCGCTACAGTACCCCAAAGTGGGGTCCATTTTAAGACAAAAGTTGCCCGAAGCTAGTCAAATCGCATATCAAAGTGAAGCCCTCGAGCTCCTGAGCACGAATCCGACAACAAAAAGTTTCGAAAGTTTAAACAGAGAGCTACAGTAACCAAAACGCGTCGAAAACTGAAAACAACACGCTTGCTTCGGGCTTAATAACTCGCTTGTCTGACGTCGCTGGGTTGAGTTCGACACATCAACGGGTAGCCCTCGGACTACTCTCGCCATTTGAGTGTTCAAAACTGGAATAAATTTTCAAACTCGCGCGCTACAGTATCCCAAAGTGGGGTCCATTCTAAGACAAAAGTTGACCGAAGCTAGTCAAGTCGCATATCAAAGTAAAGCGCTCGAGCTCCTGAGCACGAATCCGACAAAAAAAGTTTCTAAAGTTTAACTAGAGAGCTACAGTATCCAAAACGCGTCGAAAACTGGAAACGACACGCTTGCTTCAGGCTTAATAACTCGCTTGTCTGACGTCGCTGAGTTGAGTTCGACACAGTATCCCGAAGTAATGTCCGCGAGAAGTCAAAGCTTCATCGAACCTAGTCGAATCGCATATCAAAATGAAGCGCTGGACCTCCTGAGCAAGAATCCGACAATAAAAAGTTTCAAAAGGTCAATGAGAGGGCTACAGTAACCAAAACGCGATGAAAACTGCAGACTTTGGTTTGTTATATCTTGGCACTCGTGCGTTGCAGAGGAGCGATCTTGACATCGCTGAAGAGCTCACTGCAAGCCAGCATCAAATCATGCTCACAATTAACCTGTAGTTTTGCGTTAGATTCCAGTGTTTTTTTTCAAATTTAGTCTGAAAAGATGATTTTCTTGATTTAAAGAATTAAACCCGAGCGATACCAATGTTGCGTAGCAAGACCACTCCAAAAAGTGTAGTCGCGAGGAGAGTCAAAGACGCTGCACAAAACCGGAAAGGGCCTTGCTACAATCTCAGTAAAAAGTCAAAGCTCAAAACCACTCCGCTTTTTAAAAGAGACTTGTTGGCACTCCGCCGCTTGAAAAGCGAAGGAGTGCTATAGGAGCGGTAAAGCCTACAGTTAACATAACACGTCCTAGCGCTCGCTAGGGAGCACCTAGGGAGCCAAATTTTTTTTTTAAAGATAGCTTATGACGACGCGCAGCGTGCTCGGGGGGTGAAAAATTTTCGGTGGTGGAAGAATTTCGCGAAAATTCAAAAATTCGAATTTTTGCTAAGTAAAAAAAAAAAACCACCCCACAGTTTTCGCAAAAGTGGACCGAATTTGGTGATTTTTGGATATGTTGTAGGCCTTTGGGTCCTCTAGGCGGCATCGCTGGAACGGGCTCCCTGGGTGGTCCGACGCTGGAGTACGGTAGAAAATTCAAAATTATAAATTTTTTTCCGACATTTAAAAAATCGTAACTCGGGTTTGCGACGGTGGATTCTCGCAAACTCTTCGATCCGGCCTAGACAATTCTATGGCCTTTCGATAGAGACCAAAACCGCCGAGATCGGTCTTGCCGTTCAGGAGATCCGCGGTGACAAAAGTTCCGGGTCTTGAGCGGAAAATTCGGATTTTCGACTTTGAATGGATTTTTGGGCCGGAAAGCGTGCTTTTAGCGGCAAATTGACCATTGCAACGTGTTCAGCGTCAAAAGTTGGTCTAGACGAACTGTCTTGACCATTTTGAGGTACCGCACCCCGGCCGCGCCGAATTTTTGAATCCCGGGGTCAAATTTTCGAAATTGTGTTTCCACTTGTTTCGGGGGTTTCCGACGACGCTGAACACAAATCCGGTGTTTGCTTTGCGAGTTTGGACGCCTTTACCCTGCTTTCGGCACCCGGCCGACCAAAAATTAGGTCCCGGGGTCGAATTTTCAAAATTGCGTTGACAGTTGTGTCTGGGCTTTCTGACGCCGCAGAACGAGAACCCGGCATTTGTTTAGCGATTTGCGGTGCATTTAGGCTGATTTTGGCCGAATACTCACACTCTGTAAAATTTCGCGAAATTCCGAAAATACCGTCCGCCATTGATTTTGCTGCGCCTACAGTACGCCGTCCATATAAGACGCGCTGAGAAAGGCGTCTGCGCGTGCGCACCCGCTATCGAACCGAGTTATCGGAGCATCGTACTGCAGCACTACGCCGTCCACCAACGCCGTCCACCCCAGCGGGGGAGCCCCCGCTGTGTAGCGTAGATAAGGCGCGCCTGTACAATTGGGGCGCCGCTGGCATTCTACATTGTGAGTGTCTATAGACAGTCAGTGGTCAGTACAGTCTGCGCTCATCGTCGTCAGTCTCAGTACAGCCTGCTCCAACGCGTCACTTGCGCCACGTCGACCTCCTCTAAGTATTTGGCATCGGCTTAGGACCACCCTGGGCTATAGACCCTAGTTCTACAATGAAACAATTGGGAACAAACAAATTTAACGGGAATGCAACACTTGTTGGAGTTTCTCTGCCCCCGTCTGCTAAAACAATCACGCGGAGTGCCTATCTGACACTCAAGGAGTGTCACGTATCACTTGTGATATGCGATTCGACTAGGTTCGATGAAGTTTTGACTTTTCGCGGACATTACTTCGGGATACTGTAGCGCGCAATTTTTAAAACTTGTTGTTATTTCGACGTCACAGTTCGCGAGAGTAGTCCGAGGGCTACCCGTCGATGTGTCGAACTCAACCCTGCGACGTCAGACAAGCGAGTTATTAAGCCCGAAGCAAGCGTGTCCTTTTCAGTTTTCGACGCGTTTTGGTTACTGTAGCTCTCTCTTTAAACTTTTGAAACTTTTTGTTGTCGGATTCGTGCTCAGGAGCTCGAGCGCTTCACTTTGATATGCGATTTGACTAGCTTCGGTCAACTTTTGTCTTAAAATGGACCCCACTTTGGGATACTGCAGCGCGCGAGTTTGAAAATTTATTCCAGGTTTGAACACTCAGATGGCGAGAGTAGTCCGAGGGCTACCTGTCGATGTGTCGAACTCAACCCAGCGACGTCAGACAAGCGAGTTATTAAGCCCGAAGCAAGCGTGTCGTTTCCAGTTTTCGACGCGTTTTGGTTACTGTAGCTCTCTGTTTAAACTTTTGAAACTTTTTGTTGTCGGATTCGTGCTCAGGAGCTCGAGCGCTTCACTTTGATATGCGATTTGACTAGTTTCGGTCAACTTTTGTCGACGACGCCCTTTTTCTATTGGGTCACAAATGCGGACGGTTACGGTACCGTTGCTGTAGATTGCAGAACCGCACAGTGAACAGAATTGCCGCGTTTCGTCTTCGATTGAATACGTGGCAAAAACATACGTTGCCGGGCACATGCAGGTGGAAAAATTTTGCTAAGTTTTAGCCATTTGAATTGCCGAAATCTGCCATGTTTGAAAAAAAACCTTGAAAATATCCCTAATTTCGTGAATTCTAAAATCTGAAACTGCTGCATAATTACTTGACATACTACGCCCGATTCGTCCACGCAAGAATATTCTTAGAATTATTTAAGTTGCTTGAAATTGTCGAAATTTGGCAATTTTGAAAAAAACCTTGAAAATATCCGTAAATGCGTTTAATTATAAAACATAGAATTATTTTGTTTTGCTAGATAGTTGGCAGACTATGCCCGACACAGCCATGCAAAGACATTCTGAAGTTTCAAGCCTATTTCGAAATTGTCGAAATTTGCAATTTTAGCTATACCCTTGAAAAAAAATAATTTCAAAATATACCCAATTTCGCTAATTAGAAAATCTAAACGTTTTGGCGAATACTTGGTTGACTATGCTCATACATTTTTGCAAAGAAGTTTTTGAAATTTAAGCCGGTTTGAATTTGCCGAAATTTGGGAATTTTGACAAAACCATTAAAAATAACCCTAATTTCGTTAATTATAAAATCTGAAACTATTTGATAAATACTGTAGACTATGCTCGATACATCCGTGCAAACACGTTATGAAATTCCAGGCGTTTGAAAATTTGTTGAAATTTGGGAATTTTAGCTATACCCTTGAAAAAAATAATTTCAAAATATACCTAATTTCGCTAATTAGAAAATCTGAAACTATTTGCTAAAATAACTGGTTTACTATGCTCGATACATCTGTACAAAGAAGTTTTGAAATTTAAGCTGTTTGAATTTGCCGCAAATCCGGGAAATTTCTACAAAACCATTGGAAATAATCCTAATTTTGTTGAGATTATAAAATCTAAAACGATTCAGAAAAGACTCTGCAACACCATGCTCCATACATCCGTGCAAAGAAGTTTTGAAATTTACGCTGTTTCAACTTGTCGAAATTTGGCAATTTTGACAAAACCCTTGAAAATACCCCTAATTTCGTTAATTATAAAATCTGAAACTATTTGATAAATACTTGGCAGACTATGCTCGACACATCCGCGAAAAGAAATTTTGAAAATTAAGGCCGTTTTGAATTGCCGAAATTTGGAGATTTTTGACAAAAACCTAAAATATCCCTAAATTTCGTTAATTATATTCGCTGAAACTATTTGCGGAGCACTTTGCAGATGATGTCGATATATCCGTGCAAAGTAGATTTGAAATTTAAGTTGTTTGAATTTGTCGAAATTTGGGAATTTTGACAAAACCCTTGAAAATATCCCTAATTTCGTGAATTCTAAAATCCAAAACTATGTCACAAATTCATCGCGACTTATGCCCTTTCCATTTTCAGCAAAAACGTCGTCGATACGACTTGTGAATAAAAGTGTCATTTTTGACATTTTTATATTTTAATTGTAAATATCTCGAATTAGCGAAATTAGCAACGAGAACGGACAACGGCGCGTTACGCAGCGCATTCGACTCCATCGGGTGGCACTAACCGTCATGTCTAGTTGTTCCGGACAGACAGACAGACAGACAGACACACACACACACGGACAACAGCGTCCGTATATATACTCGCCGCCCTGGGGGGCGGCGAAAACAAGCTGTGTGTGTAAAAAAGTTCAACCAATACTTTGTGTCTGTGAGATCTTGGTGAACAGTGTAGTGAATTTTTATTCCCATAATTAGCTGTATCCATAGAAGGTATCTTGAAAAAGTGCACCACAATCGAGATGCAACTATTACCACGATACGGTTGTCTACAGCTGATCTAAAGCTCAGTGATATCGCCGCGTTCGCTATATGGTATCGGCATGATACGACGCCGTTCATCTGAAGTTTTATACCTGTCGCGTCGTGCCACATCGAACAAAAAAACTTGCCAACTGTTTGGTGCAGTCGTTCTCCAGGAATTTTGTTTGGTGCACATATTTCTGCGTTATCACTGTTTTTGTCAATTTTTAGAATTTTAGCAAATTGTCGCGTATTTCTATAAAATTCAATTGCAAACAATTTCTTTTGTGTTACTAATTATCCGCGGTCTATGCTCTTTCCCATTTCTGTAGAAATTTCGCCGCTAGCTCATCAGGCGACAAAGTCGATTTTTGACATTTTCATATTTTTAATTGTGAATTAGTTTTCTCGAAATTGCAATATAGTAAAACTGTAAAACTATGTCACAAGGTCTTGTTGGCGCACGGGCCCTTCTATTTCTGCATTCACATTCGTCAATAAATGATGTTCTATTTTTTGTCAATTTATGGAATTTTGACAAATGATTGCGTATTTCTATGAAATTCCACATTTGAATAAAATTTCTTTTGTGTTACAACAAATTTCGCCGCTAGTCCATAGGGCGACGATCAAATTGGGACATTTTTACATTTTTAATTGTAAATATCTCTGAATTGCAATATTTCAAAACTGTAGAACCATGTCACAAATGCTTATTACCTTACGACCTTTCAATTTTGTATTTATTTGTCAATAAACGACGTTCTATTTTTTGTTGATTTATGGAAATTTCGTCAAATAATTGCGTATTTCTATGAAATTCCACATTTGCAAAAAATTTCTTTTGTGTTACTAATTATCCGCGGCCCATGCTCTTTC
>JASAMZ010011437.1:0-10616 GCA_030248115.1 Linhomoeus sp. GSCO2_2
TCGGTGCATCTTGCTACAACTCCTCAGCAATCCCACTTCGTTGAACGTGTTTCTAATCTACACACCGTACTTCTGTTTCATCAATTAATGATACAATAATACAATTGTATGTAGATTCTCGAAATAGTCACGTAATCGACGTGTCTTAGGTCTGCTGCCGCAAGTGGGGAGAAGGGTATAAATGCAAGCAAACCCACAGGTGGTCTAGTGAGCAACATTGCATCACTTCAAAACCCATTATTGAATCGCAGGACTTCTGAGAAATGGTAAGACGATTGGTGAAAGGGCATGGTGTTCGCAATCGCATGGATAGATGTGTATGTGTGGTACGTACTTGTATAGCCTCTAGCCTATTTCACAAGGGGTGCAAATCTTCACGAATGCCACGTTGGAGTTGCCCTAAAGGTTATCTGAACTGGACCCGAAAGGCGACCGAGTAGATAGATTGATACGGTAATTATTTCTGATAGTATGTAGACAACCCAAGGAAACTGCAGGCGCCGAACATGAAGCAAGTTCTTTCGCTGCCGATCGTGGCGTCTCTCGTGCTTCTCCTCGTCTGCATCGGAGAGTCGGGTCCCGTCCGGCTTCCCAGAAGTCCAGACTGCCACGGTCACAAGGAGTGCGACGGCGACAAGAAGGAAGGCGGCCTGAACGACGCGTTTCCAGAGTACAAACGCCGTTGCGACTGCGACAAGTACTGGCGATGCATGAAAGCGAAAGTGGAAGCGCAAGAGCGCAAGGGTCGGCCTATCGCGCGCGAAGATAGACGGCGATGCAGCCGCAAAGCGGCGGAAGTCGCGCGGAAAAATGAATCACAAAACTGATGACCTGGGGTTGCTTGCGTCACTGATTACAGTCGATAATAACACCATGCTGCCGAGTCCCTTTCCGTCTGCAAGAGACAGTTGGGGAATGGGTTGTGCCGTCTCCATTGTGCGCAAAAGCAAAGCTCGATGAACTACAAGAACTCAACATGGTGTGCGTGGGTGAGCATGTCTCTGTTCAGCGTCTGGCACCTCAGCTAAGAAGATACATTTGATGAGTACGGAAAATATAGTCCACACGGTACCACTACACAAACTTCTTGCGCCACTCTGTAAGTGCTTGCATACTGATTGATCGCGCCTGCTGTTGCCTCCTAGAACGACAGGTTGTGTGTGGAATCTAGCTAGAAATAGCCACCTAATCGACGTGTCTTCAATCTGCTGTGATGAATTAGGAAAAGTGTATAATTACTTCACGCGCTAGCCGGCTGCTCAGTGGGCAACATTGCTTCACTTCAAGAGCATCGGGCACTGCAGCCGTTGTTGACTCGCAGATTTCCAGAGAAATGGTAAGTTGTCAGAGACCGCTACTGAGATGATATGGTGTCAGGTGTACGCATTGTGATTTTGCAACCAGCAACACCGCCTGCCTTTTAAGAAACGCAAAAATTGCAGCGCATGGTTTAATGTTTTCTTCATACCACTTTGGAGTTACCCTAGAAATAATCTGAATCTGAGGAACCGTGAATTGATTAGGTGTTGTTGGTGTGGTGCTGCCTAAGAAACGGGTCCCGCCCCGTCTTCCAAAACTCCGCCTCTCGACTGCCGCGACTACGACGAGTGCGAAAGCGACAAGTTTCTAGTCCTATACGACGTCGACAGGGTTTCCTTGGCTCAAAATCGGAGAAGTCAAGCAAAACTTGGAACCAAACTGAAGCTATACAATGTACTTCAACTCCACTAACATTTAGAAATTGCGAGCAAAATTTTTTCTATATTTTTCAAGGTTTTTTGTGCGTGCATTTTGAGTTGGACAGCAGCGCCGCGGACAAAAATTTGGCGAATTACATCAGTTACTGTTGTGAATTCCGATTGAGCCACGGTCGGATTTCGGCAAATTTTTAAACTGCTTTCACACCTGACTTGAATCTGAATTAAGTAAAACTGAGGCAAAATTTCGGAGGCCAGCACTGGCCGCAAAACAGAATTCCTAGCGGGGTCTATGGTATGACTAGGATGGGCCCAAACTAGTTGAACGCTGAAGGGGACCTTCAGGGTGGCACTCCGCTTGTTCCGAAGCACAGTAGACTGGGCGCTCGTCTCACTACTTGGTAATAAGCCTTCACGGAAACAAACGTCGGTTTCGCCTTCAGGTGTCGACGAAAGTGTTCGAACAAGGTTGGACGTGTTTGGACAAATTTGGACACGCTTTGGGTGTGTCCTCTGACGCCGAATGCAGCGTAAATGCACTGCAAATTGAAAAACAAACGCCGGATTCGTGTTCAGCGGGGTCAGAAAGCCAAGAAACAACTGTCAACTCAATTTTGAAATTTTGACCCCAGGACCCAATTTTTGGTCGGCCGGGCGCCAAAATCAAGGTAAAGGCGTCCAAAATCGCAAAACAAACATCAAGTTCGTGTTCAGCGTCGTCGAAAACACCCGAAACCAGTGAAAACGCAATTTTGAAGATTTGACCCCAGGATTCAAAAATTCGGCGCGGCCGGGGTGCGGTACCGCAAAATGGTCAAGACACTTCGTCTAGACCAACTTTTGACGTAGAACACGTTGCGATTATCAATTTGCCGCTAAAGGCACGCTTTCGAACCGAAAAGTTCACGCAAAGTCAAAAATCGGAATTTTCCGCTCGGGACCCGGCACCGTTGTGACCGCGTAGCTCACGAACATCAACAGCAATCTCGGCGGTGTTGGTCTCAAATGAAAGGTAATATAGCGTTCTTTGACAAGTTAAAACTTGGCGAGGATCCACCGTCGCAAACTCGAGTTCTGATTTTTTGAAGGTCGAAAAAAAATTTGAAAATTCAAATTTTTTACCGTACTCCCGCGTCGGACCACCTAGGGAGCCCGTTCCGGTTTTGCTCTGAAGAACATCCAAGGGCCTACAACATATCCAAAAACCGTCAAAATCGGCCCCCTTTTGCGAGAGTTATGGCGTATTGTTTTTTTTTGCTTAGTAAAAATTTGAATTTTTGAATTTTCGCAAAATTCTTCCACCACCGGAGCCTTCTAGTTTCTTGTCCATCCTGCGCGTCGACTCAACCTATCTAATGCAAAAAACCGCTTGGCGATCCGATTTGTGTAGCGCGAGAAAAGCTGTTAAGATGATTCTGTTCAATCCGACGCCCCCTATAGCACTCCTGCTTTTGCAAAGCGGAGTGCCAAAAACCCCAGCTCAACGCCCTGTACAATCGAACTTGCGACTGCGACGAGTACTGGCGCTGCATGGAACCGACAGTTGAAGCGCGAGAGCGGGAGGGTCAGTTAATCACACGCGAAGACAGACGGGAATGCAGCAGCAAGGCGATGGAAGTTATGAGACAGAAAAACGACTATGAAGATTGACATCCCCGATTTTGTTTGGTCACTGCTGACGTGCTGACATGATAGTTGCGCATTTTGTGCAAAGTAATTTCCAAGTTTCGACGGACGACGTACTTAGTCTCTCACACCTACTCTATTACTCAAGCAATAGTGTGATCGGAATTTGTGAGGCGAAATTTCAATGTGCGGTAGGAACCCTTTCAGCTGCGCTATAAGCGGCGTTATACGGTATTCAGTTTTCTTGCTGTGAGTAGTTTGAGGCCGCAGTGCTTTGTTTAGCGATACCGTAACCAAATGAACTGCCTCGAGTTTAAAATCCTGGGCCTTCAACAGATTTTTCGTGTCCGTCAAGCTTACTGCTTTCGTCTCCTTACTGCTACCGTACTCCTCGCTTTGCCAACGCAAATTTGCCCACTGATGGGTGTTGCTACGATTTATTACTGAAGGCTATTATCGCCAGGAAGTGCCGATTTCTCCTTGCGCGGTGGCCCTTTAGGGGGCCTTCCGCCGCAGGAATTCTACAGAATGGACTGGGTAACGGCGCTAGGACTATTCCTGGCATTCTGGAGCCTACTGTACTTGATCGACGTCTACTTCCGGAGTCGGAATCTGGCCAGCTACTTGAGCTTCGTCGAGAAGACTGGCGTCGTCGTCAGCCCGTTCCAAGTACAGAGTTTGGACTTTTGAACGATCGACTTTAGACGAATTCGCGCGATTTGCAGGTTTCAAACTGTCAAAGTTGACTTCGGCTCTTTTGCGCACCAAAGCGGCCATCAACAAACTCGTACGCTATCGTGTGTCTCGTACTGCTTCCGTCAATCTTTCAGGTCCGCTGGTACACCAGTCATCTGCAGTCGTGGCTGGCCGACCACCCGGCGCTGCAGTCGCCTCTGGCGCAGCTCTTCTGCCACGTCTGGTTCCTCGTGGGCGCCTGCGTCACAGTCGGCATCTCTGTCGTTATGGTGGCCTTTCTGACGAAGCTCCTCTGGGTGGACGTCCGGACGCTGTTTGCGCAGTTGTTACCATCATTTCAACCGAGCAATGGAAGCAACGGCGTGGCGCAAACGACGACGACCACGACTGCGGGTACTACGGAACGAGCGGAAGAAGCGCAGCAGACGGGTCTTATTCCGGTGGTACCCGGAGTGAACGTGCCCTGGCGTCACACGCCGCTCTTCCTACTGTCGCTGGTCGTGGCAGGTTGGTGGTAGGAACGACAATGCTTTCGATTGCGGAATGATTGTGCTGCGCTCTTGTGTGTGGAAGTGTGAACTTGGAGAAGTTGAGGCTTTAGAGCGTGGTGCGTGGGGGAATATCGTCTGCAGTAGAGCTGCCTTATAACTGGCACTTTTACCGGTTCCGTGGTAGACTAACGTCGCTGCTTCCATTGAGTTCTCTCATCACAATCAATCTCTACGTGTTTCCTCTCACTTCTACCCACATTTCCATTCCATTAGGCGTGGCGCACGAGCTGGGCCACGCGCTGGCCGCCGTCCACGAGCGCGTCTCCGTCAACGGCTTCGGCGTCTTCTTCGTCGGCCTCTACCCTGGCGCCTTCACCGAGTTGGAAAGCGACTCTTTGGAGTCGGCCAATGTTAGAGCGAAGCTCAAGATCTACTGCGGCGGCGTCTGGCACAATCTGGCGCTGGCAGTAGTGGCTGTGGGCGCCCTGGCGCTTCTACCGTTAGTATTATCGCCGCTATACCTGGTGGATAAGGGAGTGGTGATAACGGAGGTCGATTCGGCCTCGGATCTGAGCGGAGCGGCCGGACTGAGAAGGGGCCACGTCGTGTATTCGGTCAACAACTGCAAGGTGGTTCTTTGTTTTAGTAACTGTTAATTAGGCCGATTGGACGAAAGAATATCTCTCAAAAGTCGGCTCCGTTGGCTTAGAGTTTGCGAGTAGCGGATTCATTATCGTGAACCCTAGGTCGCGTGAAGTGGGTCGTCTTACGCACGCAAACAAACGCCATCGATATGAACAACTGCTCGACCCCTTCCAAATTCAAATTCAAAGCTTCCGAACTGACAGACACCGCACTGAGTGCCCTAATCCAACTGAAGCGAAAGGGGCAGAGATACGTAAGATGCTTGCGATTCGTACTCCGCGCGTCAGTATGCTCCACAAAGTGTATAGAAGTGTCTAACTGAGAAGTTGGCAGAAGTGCGCGGACGTTCGAGAGACGAAAACTCGCCGACAGCGACTGAGTCAAGACGCAATGAATCGGTTTTGCATGCACGCTTTACAGCGCTAGCTCAATTGGACTGTCGTAGCAATAGGGCATCAAACACCAGCTCGAATACTTCGACACTTCCATTCCCAAGTTCCACTGAAGGTGTCAGGAGGCAGACAGGACGCTAGTGTACTCCACAGTAGACCGACCTGTCCACTCGCTTAGCTAAGTCTACAACCCATCCAGAACAGACGTGTGTAGCAGACAGACGCTTATCCTTATTGTCGACCTACCTACTCCATTGACCACGAGAAGGGCTCCGTTGATTTGGGCTAAGGAGGGAACTTTGGGCTCGACAGTTGATAGGTCTTCTCCACCTCATCTTTCTCGGTTGAACAGAGTTGCTATGCGGGCCAACGGGTTGCCATCTGCCCCACCGCCCCCTCTGTTGATTAGGCTGCCTATGCGGGCGAGTGGGTTACCATCTCCTCCACCTCCTGTGACTGCTCCCTGGTCTACAAGGCTGGCTGGTATGTTCTCGCCGCCTCCACTCTGGTTGATTAGGCTGGTTGTAGGCAGCGCGTGGTCGCCGCGGCCGGTTGGCCTTCTTGTCTACTATTGTAGAAGCTTTATAGATGGGCTTTGAAGTTTACGGTGGTCATGGTAGATATTCTGGTGGGCGCACAGGAGACAGATATAGCCGACAGCGGTATGCGAAACGCCTGGGGAATGAATGTAATCATTCATTCCCTACATGCCCCCAACAAAGAATATCGCCGATCATCGATCACTGATCACAGTTCTTTCTTCTCGCCGGACGCCGCAAAAGAGCCAGAGCTGTTCCCAGGACAGGTGGCCAGCCGCAGAGCTGTTCCCAGGACAGGTGCGGGCGCTTGATCCCAGGTCAGAGGCGCGACGGTCGTCCCGTTCGACTTGACAGCGATCTCGGACCGACTCTTCTTGTGACGACTTGCACTGGGCGCCACACCGCTTGACTTCTTGTCTTGTCTCGACGCCGACAGCCAGCCGCCGTGGTGGTCCTCTTCTTCTTCTTCTTGGAACTGGAACTGCTGCTAGAGCTCGAACTGCTCTTGCCGCCGCCGTTCCCACCTCCACGCCATCATCTCCGCCGATGTTCACAGCGAGCATCTTGTCCTTGTCTTGTCCTCGCTCGACTTGTGGCTTCCCCGGCTGGATCCACCATGTACGCAGCGCGTGGACGCCGCGGCCGGTTGGCCTTCATGTCTACTATTGTAGAAGCTTTATAGATGGGATTTGATGTTTAGGGTGGTCATGGTAGATATTCTGGTGGGCGCACAGGAGACAGATATAGGCGACAGCGGTATGCTAAACGCCTGGGGAATGAATGTAATCATTCATTCCCTACATGGTCAGGCTGGCCAAGGGGTTCTCTCCCCCCAACTCCTCCGCCGTTGACGAGGGCAGCTATGCGGGCGAGCGCGTTCCCGTCTCCCCCACTTCCTCCTCCTTGGTTTAGTAGGCTGGCCATGCGGGCGAGCGCGTTCCCGTCTCCTCCACCTCCTGTTCGGTTGGTAAAGAGAAACCTGCAGCTGAGGTTGATAAGAGACACCTTCGACGGTCTTCGGTTCAGTGGAGAAGATAGAATCGTAGTTTCAATAGAGACGTCCAGTTGCAGCTTCGTGCAACTCTGTGTATGTTTGTCTGTTGAATCATGCAGCTTTCAAGTTGCAAGTGTAACCAACAGCCAGATACCCATGCGCGATTGTTAGCGTCGCGTGTTTCAGTTATGGCTTCTTTGGCGGCGGCCGACGATGAAACCCGTTCGACAACCCGTGCGCTGTTGATGCTTCGAACAATGACAAGAAACCAGAACCAAAACGCGGCCAACCTAACCGAGGCTACTACATATATTGTAGGTGCGATAGAATCCCGATTCTCGTATTCCCGATGGATAGGCACTCCAACACATCCACCACCATCTTTGCTTTGCACAGATAAACGATGACTCTCTGACGTTGCACCGTCAACAAGGCTTTAGCAATGGAGCAGCAGAGCAATCGCGTCCAAGAAATGGTACTGGTTTTCGCCGCAGCGACAAAGCCTTAGTGGGAGTGAAAAGTGTAAGAATCAAGTTGTTGTGTCTGTCAGTAGCGAACACTACTGCCGAGTCCTTCTGACCGTCAGTAGCAGTTCCCAACAGGCAGGCGTGAGGCGAGTGTAAAGTTGCAGTCTTCTTCAACGTAAAAGCCAAGCAAAAGAACTGAATCCAACCAAATGCTGGCGTTGAAAGGAGCCGCTTTGGCTAGCGGCTTGGGAGACACGAGCGGTCTCGCCAACCTTGGCATCGACACAAGAGGGAGAGGGCAAGGAATCTATGATCCGGTTGACGGTCTCGACGTATGGAGCCGTCTACAAAAGGCGAGCGAGGCTGCTCAGATGGGATCCGAAAGAGGCACCCCTGATCTGACCTCCACTGTTAGCAGCATTGGAGAAGGCAGAGGAGACAGCAACCCCCTCGCCCGCATAGCCAGCCTAATCAACCAACGAGGAGGAGGCAACAACATACCTGCCAGCCTAGTGGAGCAGGGAGGGGTCGGAGATGGAGGGGACCACAACCCCCTCGCCCGCATAGCCGCCCTAATCAACCAAGGAGGAGGTGGAGGTGGGAGAGAGAACCCCTTGGCCAACCTGAGCACCCTAATCAACCAAGGCGGAGGTGGGGGAGACAGCAACCCACTCGCCCGCATGGCGGCCCTAATCAACCAAGGAGGAGGTGGGAGAGAAAACCCGCTCTCCACTCTAAGCAGCATAATCAACCAGGGAGGAGGCGGAAGCCTAAGAGGGGGAGACAGTAACCCACTCGCCCGCATAGCCAGCCTAATCAACCAGAGAAGAGGCGGCGAGAACATACCAACCAGCCTAGTTGACCAGGGAGGAGCCACAGGTGGAGGGGACGACAACCCACTCGCCCGCATAGCCAGTCTAATCAACCAAGGAGGAGGAGGAGGTGGGGGAGAGAACCCATTGGCAAGCCTGACCAGTCTAATCAACCAAGCAGGAGGTGGAGGAGACGGGAACGCGCTCGCCCGCATGGCCAGCCTACTAAACCAAGGAGGAGGAAGTGGGGGAGACGGGAACGCGCTCGCCCGCATAGCTGCCCTCGTCAACCGCGGAGGAGGTGGGGGAGAGAACCCCTTGGCCAGCCTGACCATGTAGGGAATGAATGATTACATTCATTCCCCAGGCGTTTCGCATACCGCTGTCGGCTATATCTGTCTCCTGTGCGCCCACCAGAATATCTACCATGACCACCGTAAACTTCAAAGCCCATCTATAAAGCTTCTACAATAGTAGACAAGAAGGCCAACCGGCCGCGGCGACCACGCGCTGCCTACATGGTGGATCCAGCCGGGGAAGCCACAAGTCGAGCGAGGACAAGACAAGGACAAGATGCTCGCTGTGAACATCGGCGGAGATGATGGCGTGGAGGTGGGAACGGCGGCGGCAAGAGCAGTTCGAGCTCGAGCAGCAGTTCCAGTTCCAAGAAGAAGAAGAAGAAGGACCACCACGGCGGCTGGCTGTCGGCGTCGAGACAAGACAAGTCAAGCGGTGTGGCGCCCAGTGCAAGTCGTCACAAGAAGAGTCGGTCCGAGATCGCTGTCAAGTCGAACGGGACGACCGTCGCGCCTCTGACCTGGGATCAAGCGCCCGCACCTGTCCTGGGAACAGCTCTGCGGCTGGCCACCTGTCCTGGGAACAGCTCTGGCTCTTTTGCGGCGTCCGGCGAGAAGAAAGAACTGTGATCAGTGATCGATGATCGGCGATATTCTTTGTTGGGGGCATGTAGGGAATGAATGATTACATTCATTCCCCAGGCGTTTCGCATACCGCTGTCGGCTATATCTGTCTCCTGTGCGCCCACCAGAATATCTACCATGACCACCGTAAACTTCAAAGCCCATCTATAAAGCTTCTACAATAGTAGACAAGAAGGCCAACCGGCCGCGGCGACCACGCGCTGCCTACAACCAGCCTAATCAACCAGAGTGGAGGCGGCGAGAACATACCAGCCAGCCTTGTAGACCAGGGAGCAGTCACAGGAGGTGAAGGAGATGGTAACCCACTCGCCCGCATAGGCAGCCTAATCAACAGAGGGGGCGGTGGGGCAGATGGCAACCCGTTGGCCCGCATAGCAACTCTGTTCAACCGAGAAAGATAAGGTGGAGAAGACCTATCAACTGTCGAGCCCAAAGTTCCCTCCTTAGCCCAAATAGCAATACGTTTGTACTTCGTTCAGTTACGTATCGGTCAGCACATTTCCTCAGACTGTTCGTCGTTCTGCGGTCGAGATATGTAGCGGCCATGAAAGGAACGCTTTCGTTATCTCGAGGAGTTCTCCGCTGTCGATACTAGCTGTGTCCTCTGGACTTGCCGCCCGCCGCCGATTTCTTCTTCGCTTTCCCGAGCGAGAAGTCAAACATGCGACTAATCCAGCTGCGCTGACGTCGCCGTCCCGACTACTGGCAGAGCCAGCAGGGCGCCTTCCGCCGTCGTCATGGCTTGAAGTACAGTCCCGTCCGGAAATTACCCCAACTGCGTACGCAAAACGCGGTTTGCGTACTGAAAACGCGTACGTGCACTATGTATGCAAATCCACCTGAGTGAAAGGGTTAGAGCAGCGTCATAAGAGGCCTCAGATCTGCTCGTTGTTCAATTAAACGCTTCGAGATCGATTGGCTGCATCGTTTTATTGCTTGCATTGATAAATATTACCCAAACCTCAGCAGTTTTCATAGCAGCACACATAGATTTGCATAGATCGTGTTGTACGCGTTTTCAGTACGCAAACCGCGTACCTGTACGCAATACGCGTACTTTTTGGGGTAATTTCCGGACGGGACTGTACCGTAGGCGGCGGCAAGGGCGATCGTTCATCATCGCTTGCGGGCGGAGCGGTCTTTGGTCGCTCTGTCGCTTTCGCAGAGGACGGCGACACCCTTGCGGATCGATCCGTCATTCGCGGAAGGCGCGTCGTCTGTTTGGTCCTTTCGACTCGGAGCGAGGTCAGTCATCGTTGTTTGGGCGTGCCTCGTGGGTGGAGCCGCTTTGACCGTCCCTGAACCTCATATGCAAT
>JASAMZ010011443.1:0-10478 GCA_030248115.1 Linhomoeus sp. GSCO2_2
GGGGGGGGGGGGGGGGGTAACCCCCCCCCCATCCCCCCCCCCCCCCCCCATCGCACCTGTGGAAAATTTCCGAAATTTCCGGATTTTTTCCGAATTTCGGATGCCAGGGGGGGCTCCGGAAAAATTTCCTGAGGGCCATGGCCAGGGGGGGTTCCCCCCCCCCCCCCCCCGTCCCCCCCCCCCCCCCCCGCCTGCACCTATGAATAACACGACGATACACTGACGTGACCAAAGGCAGAAATATATTGACAAATTTTGATCACATGCCGTGAACAAGCGGTAGTGCGTCGTTGTCTTATCGAATTACAATATTGATTAATTCGATCGTGGTGCATATTTGATCGAACCAATCGATCGATCAGCCAGTGATTGATCGACCTTCCTAATGGTAGCTGCATTTCGGACTGTTTTGGTCTGGTCAACTTGACGAACTCGAATCGAAATATTTGATTCGCTGAACAGTCGAACAGGTACTCACTAGATCAGCGATCAGACAGGTGAGCCCTGAGAAAATTGGCAGGTCACTGAGATTTCCCAATGTCCGATTCAGCTTTGCTGAGATTGACCTTGCGCTTGCACTGGATTTATCGCTGGAAACAATCACTGCCGCAGTTTGAGCCTCTAACGAGACTTTAGGAGAGGGAGGTACGCCAGCCCCGCATTTGTGACACGTGGTAGGTACGCCCAAGGGGGGAGGTACGCCAGCCCCGTATTCACCTCGCCAGCAACCTAGACGAATGGCAGTGAGTGGGATGGAGGTCGCGAACGAAGGAGGTACTATGATTGTGTTGGGTCGGCTTGACTGTGTCGTGTCTGTCTGCTCTTCAGTGTCAGAGTAGATACCGCGCGTGCTATTCACGTGGGATTGCTGGCTCGTTCTGGTTGGTCAGACGCACGTTGTCCCACCCACAAAAGCTGCGCCAGGCCGCTCAACCGCGACGTAAACGCTGAGACCCATGTGTGTCTCTCACAGTTTTCAAGATACAGCCATAGGTGCAGGCGGGGGGGGGGGGGGGGGGGGGGGGGGGGGGGGGGGACCCCCCCCCCCCCTCTGGCCCTGGCCTCTAGTGAACTTTTCACTGATACTCCCCCCCTGGCATCCGAAATTCGGAAAAAAAAAATCCGGAAATTTCGGAAATTTTCTTGTATTTTTGGTAGTTTTTGGTCCTATTTTGTCCAAATTTTTGCCTGCGGCGCTATATTTCGTCTATTTATGCACAAATTAGCGTGTTTTTGACCAAATTAAGGCGATTTTTAGCGTATTTTTGGCCATTCTAAAAAGCTGTTCACTGGTCCCGGGACCCCCCCCCCACCCTCTCAAAAATTTTCCTTAACTAGAACCCCCCCCCCCTGGCCTCCGGGTGGCCTGCACCTATGGATACAGCAATCGTGTTTGGCGACATGAACGCTGTACTGCTTTTAGGAGGCTTCTGTCTTGTTGTCCATTTCATCTTCATTTCCTTTTCATTTCCCTTTTCGTTCATTTTCCATTCTGAGTCCTGCCAATTGGCAGCTCTTTGGCTATCGTCCCAGCTTTCTTTGGTTACGTATGTAGTGTAGTGTGACTGTGTGCACGTGTTCGTAGCATAGCGTCTCTCTTCGCCTATCCTCCTTCCCTAGTGTACCTTCTATATCTTCGCAAACAACAGCTGTCTGTCTGGCTTGATACTGCCGCGTGAAGTCTGCGGCTATTAGTATTCCACGACCCAACGACCCACGACCCAATCCACGACCCACGACCCAATCCACGACCCAACTCAGAAAAAGCGCATTGCGACTTGAGACGCCCTACCGTATGACTATTCAGAGTAGACAGAGACGGCAGAAACTGAAACTGACAAAAGCTACGAATTTGGGTTGCACCATGGGTTTCTGGAGTGCAGAATATAATTTGGCATTGGTTTAGCGTTTTGATGATGTTTGATGCTAATTTTCATGGAACAAACAGACCTATACAAACAGAATGGCGAAACAAGCTTAGAGTAAAAACTGGGTACCCGATGATGGTTGATTGGCATTGTATAGTGTGTCGTGCATTTGAGGAGCATATTCCATAGAGTGTCAGAATAGTAAGTTGAGGATTTCTTCGGGGAGAATCGCCGCAGTTGCCTCGAGTTTCCAGATAAATTTTGTGCCATTGTTGGGCAATCGATGCCTGTAAGGCGCATTGGTGGGTACTGATCCATAAATGGATCAGGAATGTTCGCCGCAGGTTCACTTTGGAATGAAGAGGGTCTAAATGGGACGACGCCCTTTTCTATTGGGTCACAAATGCGGACGGTTACGGTACCGTTGCTGTAGATTGCAGAACCGCACAGTGAACAGAATTGCCGCGTTTCGTCTTCGATTTAATACGTGGCAAAAACATACGTTGCCGGGCACATCCATGGAAAAATATTGCTAAGTTTTAGCCATTTGAATTGCCGAAATCTGCCATGTTTGAAAAAACCTTGAAAATATCCCTAATTTCGTGAATTCTAAAATCTGAAACTGCTGTATAATTACTTGACATACTACGCCCGATTCGTCCACGCAAAGATATTTTGAATTTTAAGTTGTTTGAAATTGTCGAAATTTGGCAATTTTGAAAAAACCTTGAAAATATCCCTAAATTCGTTAATTATAAAACATAGAACTATTTGCTAGATAGTTGGCAGACTATGCCCGACACAACCATGCAAAGACATTCTGAACTTTAAGCTATTCGAAATTGTCGAAATTTGGGAATTTTAGCTATACCCTTGAAAAAATAATTTCAAAATATACCTAATTTCGCTAATTAGAAAATCTGAAACTATTTGCTAAATACTTGGTTGACTATGCTCGATACATCCGTACAAAGAAGTTTTGAAATTTAAGCTGTTTGAATTTGCCGAAATTTGGGAATTTTGACAAAACCATTAAAAAAACCCTAATTTCGTTAATTATAAAATCTGAAACTATTTGATAAATACTTGGTAGACTATGCTCGATACATCCGTGCAAACACGTTATGAAATTTAAGAGTTTTGAATTTGTCGAAATTTGGCAATTTTGACAAAACCCTTGAAAATATCCCTAATTTCGTTAATTATAAAATCTGAAACTATTTGATAAATACTTGGCAGACTATGCTCGACACATCCGCGAAAAGAAATTTTGAAATTTAAGCTGTTTGAAATTGCCAAAATTTGGGATTTTTGACAAAAACCTTGAAAATATCCCTAATTTCGTTAATTATATTCGCTGAAACTATTTGCTAAATACTTTGCAGACTATGCTCGATATATCCGTCCAAAGAAGTTTTGAAATTTAAGTTGTTTGAATTTGTCGAAATTTGAAAATTTTGACAAAAACCTTGCAAATATCCCTAATTTCGTAAATTCCAAAATCCGAAACTACAATGTCACAAATTCATCGCGTAGTATGCCCTTTCCATTTCAGCAAAAACTTTGCCGATACGACTTGTAAATAAAAGTGTCATTTTTGACATTTTCATATGACTTGTAAATAAAAGTGTCATTTTTGACATATTGTAAATATCTCGAAATAGCGAAATTAGCAACAGAAACGGACAACGGCACGTTACTCAGCGCATTCGACTCCATCGGGTGGCACTAACCGTCATGTCTAGTTTTGTGACACACACAGACAGACAGACACACACACACACACACACACGAACGGACAATAGCGTCCGTATATATACTCGCCGCCCTGGGGGGCGGCGAAAAAAAGACCACAGAAATAGGTGTGCTGACTACAATTAAGTGTGTGAAAGCATGAATGCTTTGAGATTAAGGTAAACTGAAAGAGTGGACTTTTCTGACTGCAAAGAAGATTTTCAAATTCCACGATTTTTGCAAAGTTCAACATTTGTAAAAAAAAACTAAACTGTAGAATTTGATTGTGTGGCTCAGTTTAGAACTATCTGATGTTTTCGCCCGGCCTCATCCGGGCGACACCCTACGGAAGCTCGGCGTGCGTGCGTGCGTCCGTTCGTGCGTGCATGAGTCCGTCCGTTGTGCTCTCGGATCTCGGCGTTGGAAAGTCGTAGAGAGACGACCTTGGGCTCTATGTATAGCTCTCGACTCACTGAGCTTTGAGAGATCAATCTTGAGTTTCAAAAATTTGAATTCCACGCGCTACATTAAACCGAAAGTCAAAACGCAAAAATGCTCTAACTCGCTGTCATTTAATGATAAACTTGTTATTCAATTGTTAATCACGCACTGAGAAAATTGAAATTTTCGAGGAAAACTCGTTGAGAGACGATCTTGGGTTCATTCGACAGCTCTCGACTCACTGATAATGCGCTAAGAGGAGTTGCGACTCAAAAATTTGAATTTCGCGAGTTACAATAACCCGAAGATCCAAAACGAAAGACGGCTCTAACTCGCCCGTCTTACGTCGTAGAGCGGCATTCGTTCGACAGTTTGAAATACGTTGAAATACTTTACAAAAGCTTCAAAATACTTCGAAATACTTTACAAAAAGCATCCACTCCTTTACTCTCCCACTTTAGAACACTCACAAACCACTCTGTATGATTAAAACAACTCAACTTTTTTAAAACAGCTTGATATTTTAACACCAATATCGCTCTAACTCGCTCACCGTGCGTCATAGAGCTACGACGTCGAGCCCGTCGGAGAGCCCTCGACTCCCTTATCATTAATTGTCTTATCATTGATTGAAACTAAACAATTGAATTTCGCGAGCTACAGTAACCCGAAAGTCCAAAAGCACAAAACGTCTCTAACTCGCGCGTCTTGCGTCGTACAATGGTGATCGGCATGTCAAAAGCTCTCGATGTGTTCTTTCATTGGGCAACAACAATTTTTCCATTACGACAACACGCACCAAGGAAAACGCCATTCTCGAGATTAAGTGTAATTTTTGTCAAACTTTAGCAAGTTTTTGTCACTCTTTTTAAATAGCGTTGCTTGAAAGAGGGATCTTCTTGCTCTAACAGCCAAATCCCAGGCGAAATCAATATTGCTATGCACAGTATGCTATGCACATGTCAATACAGGCTAACACACTCACACACATATGCAGACAGAAACGGGCCAACATGACTGTTATAGTATGCACCTAGTCGCCATGCTGTGGCGGTGCGAATAAAATTATAAGTTGCGACTTGCCCACCGAGGATGGTCGTCATCCATGTACTTGCAGCAGTGGCGGACCCAAGACTTTGAAGGGGTCAATATTGAAGGCGAAGGATACATAATTGGGAATACGAAAAGGTATAAAATTCTTTAGCCGACACCAAGTGAGAACTTGGCATTTGTCCATTCGCAACAGTCGCAGATGTTGGCATTGCGAGGCATGCCCGACTACTACTATGTACCAGCATGTATGTACTACGTACTGTAGTCGGGTTATACGTACGTCTATCAATGTACGGCAGTATACCATCTACCCAACCAGTCAATCCCACTCTGTAACGACGTTAGCGAACGAATTAATCCTTGGCAAACAAATGAAGTACAGTTTGTCCTCCTAGGATCCGCCACTGCCTCGTAGGCGTGTCTTGAGCGATTTCCTTGCTCAATTCTCTCTCCACTTGCACTTTGGCTGTGGTGGGCTTCAGACGTTGCTCTCTCGCTGTTTTGTTGCCTGTCCATTGTGCCCTGCAAACATACACCACTGCAGCATTGTGTTGCAGGCACTAGACAACCACCAGACTATATGTACGAATGAGGATCAAAGGAGAGTTCGCTTGCTTTCAGATATCCTTTGAACAAGCACGTATTTTTAGTCACCAATTGACAGTATTTAGTATGCCGCTTACGTGTTTTCTGTAATGCATGAACTGGCTGTAGGTGCAGTGGAAGATTTTGCCAGGGGTGTCTTTCCAACTAAACCAGAACTCCTCCACCAGAATATCCCTGTCGCGGAGAAATGATAGATTGTCAGCGTCCTCACTGTTAAAACGCCCTAATTCTACCGCCGTCGCTTCTTTAATTGGACAGAAGTTGTCATTTGCAAATCCCGTCGCTTGCGGTAGCGTCATGAAGATGTTGGGGCTGATTTGCCGCCTGACACCAGATTGAACCTGAAGGGGAAACACTAGGGGTGTGAAAAGCTACCGTATGTAAGTACCTGAGTTTTGCCGACTGGATGGTATAGCTCCTGTTTGTTCTCACCGTTCCAAAATGATGGAGAAATCTAGAAGCACCATGCACTACATGCATCTGCCAGGTACGAAAGACGTGGAGTAGCATTACCAGTGGCCAAACCCCCAGTCCCCACCCTCCCCGCCCACCCACCCACCCACCAGCCAGCCAGGTGATCACATGTGTGTAACATACGTGTAAGCGCCAACCGGCCGGGGGTGGGGGGGGGGGGGGGGTGCAGGGGGGGGGGGGGGGGGTATAGGACCCCTCAGGGGGGGGGGGGTCTGAGGCCCCTGGAGGGGGGGTAAAAGGACGAAAAAATTTTGCTAAAAAACTAAAAAAAAAAAAGAAAAATTTGAAAAAATATGCCAAAAAGTACCAAAAATTTCTTAATTTTGGTCAAAAATGTCCAGAATATAGCGCCGCAGGCGAAAATTTTGCTATTTTCAAGCGCCGCAGGCGAAATTTTTGCCATTTTTAAGCGCCGCAGGCGAAAAATTTTGAAAATCCTAGGGGGGTCTTTTGGGAAGTAGCGGAGGGGGGTACCTGGGGGGGTATCGGGGGCCCACCTCCAGCTAGGGGGGGGGGGGGCTTACCCCCCCCCCCCCCCGCCCCCCCCCCCCCGGCTACACGTATGCCTCCCAACCCACCAGCCAGCCAGCCAAAGTGGCTATATTCTGGTGATCAAATGCGTGTAAGTATGTACGCCATACAGTGACTACTACACAACAATGCATTGCAGTATTGCGCGAAACTCTTCTGCCACGAACGTCGACCGTAGAGCGCAGCTGAGGGCGGCAGGCTTCTTGCTCATAGGAGGCGAGGTGGTACTCGATATCTCGTTCCAAAGCGGACATTGTCATGCTGGGACGGGCCACGTAGCCGCCCGTGTTCTCCAAGTATATCCCTCCGTCCATGGCAAACTACACGATTGTGTCTTGTTGCGTTGTACGTGCCTTATTTGACGCGGGCCTAGTACCACTCTGCAGATTGACAGGCAGTATATTATAGTGTAGGTAGGTACACACAAAACGTGGATGCATTTTCAGCATTATCAGCTAAGGTGGTTAGGGGCGCACTATCATTTGAGTGGGTGCAACAAAAGAAAGCGGTCGTAAACTCCCAGCCGGCAAAAGAATACTCTTATCAGGGAGCCGTGAAGGCGAGCAGCTGTTGACAGCGACTAAGAGCGTGACAACGCACTTAGTCGCCTAAACGTTCTCTCAAAACTTGTCTCGGAAGGAGCTCAACAAATGCCACACAACTTCAAACGAAGCAAAATAATACATTCAGCTGTTTGAAGCGACGAATAAACTTTGAAGATAGATAAGTAACAGGCTCTGTCAGTTGAGTCTACTGTCTTTTGAACGGAACGGAGATAACTTCAAAGTTTACTGACGTGTCCATTTGCAAAAAGAGAACGGTCTACGGACGAAAAAATTTTGAAGGTATCTACGGCACCTCGGACCTCCTCCGTACCGTCGTCGTCGTCGTCGTCGTCGTCGCCGCCGCCGCCGTCGTCGTCGTTGTCGTCGTCGTCGGTACAACTTTCGTAAGCCGAGATCTGACTGTGCAAGGGATGACAAACTGTTGAGTGTGCCGCTCGCGTGGTGTGACTTGGCAGAACGATAATTATACTCCACAAAAAGTGTGGAGTATATAGCGTTTGTGCGCGAAACGCAGAAAATTGCAACGGATGTAGCTCGCGCGTGAAGCGGCCGATTTGCAAACGGTCTCTTGCGTTGGGTAGGCCTAGTGGGTGGGCAACCTGCACGACATATGGGGTCACGCTCCGGGACCCCGTTGGCGGGAAATTCAAAAATTTAAATTTTCAAAGTACTGAAAATTGGGTTGGGCAAGGTAGAACTCGAAAAAGTTGCATATAATGGTATATACTATCTTTTGATATGTTGTAGCCCTCGATAGTGCCGAGTCGGCAAAAAAAGAATTGGATCGCTGCGGGACCCATTTTGGCGCCAAATTTGAAAAATTCGCGAATTTTCGCTATTTTCCGACTTTGACGGTTTGCTGTGCGCGATAGGTAGCAGCTAGAGCCGCGAGACCGCTTTCGGTGCTCCTTCCCAGATGTCCTCTATCGAATGAGCCATGAACGGAGAAAATCGGCTGAGACACAAAAAAGTTATCTTGGTGGAACTTTTTTGACTCCGGGGTCAAAAATTGCGCTTTTCGCGTTTCAGCGTCTGTAGCGCTCGAATGCGTTGCCGAATCGGTTCAAAAGTGGTTTCAAGCGATTCTACGTTGAAATCTGGCCCAGAAAAGTGTTTTTGGCAAATTTGCAGAGCTACAGTAACCCTGCCGCGCCAATTAAAATATTGGGTGTCGGGTCGACTTTCGCGACATTATACTCGATTTCGGGGTTTTCGGGGGCGCTGATTACGAATTTGGCATTCGTTTAGCGTTTAGATGATGTTTAGCCATACCTATGACGAATTCGCATGCTGCCGTACCACAAGTGCAGAATTTTGGTTATGCGAGTCCATGGGAAGTTAGGGGTGTTGTATGTCGATTCTGGGATATTCTGGGATGTAGATCACGAATTTGGCATTTGTTTCTCGCTTGGGAGTGTCAGGAGGCCACAACAGGAGAGGAGTCACCGTGCGTAGGAGTTCAAATTTGTGGAGTATACTGCGTCCCCCGGACGACTTGCCTGGTTTTCTCTTATGCGTTGGGTAAGCATGCACCTTGCAAGGATTGAACAAGCCGATCAGATTTTCGGCGGGTCTTCATTTAAACAAAGCTCGATTACACACCACACACAATTCTAAGGGCAGGCTGGAGTTGCTCGCAGTTACGACATATGCATGCACGATCTTGCTTGGCAACATACGCGACACATCATCATAATTCTTCACTGTGTGGCGTTAGTGGGCGGTTCAGGGGGCGGGGCCTTTCTTGGGTCGTTGCACAGGACGTCGACGTCGTTGCAGCAACAATAGGTGCCGTAGAAATGATAACCTCGATAGCCAATGTCTTTGACCTAAAGCAAAGTTTAGCGACACTTTTCTGTCCTTCGAGACCTGAGCTGGATTTTGGAATTCTACGGCTATGGGATTCTGACAAGATCAGGAATATTGGTGCTTGCAGTTTGACGGGGCTGCAGTTCTATCATGTGAAGCAAGCCGTGTTTGAGGGCGCGTCCCACGAACGAGCAGTTTCTGAAACGGTGTTCTGTGTGATTCACAGACAGAGCGACTGATAAGCGAGTCGCGCCCGAACAAAAGTGTGTTCTGCAAACACTTTTGCCTGTTGCGCCAGCTTAGGTCTTCAGAATATGATGCCAACTTTCCTTTGACGCAACGCGTTCCGCCAAAATGCTAAGTCCCACTTCAGGCGACAGTCAATCGGAGAAAACAAGCACAACTTATGCGACTGTCTCAAGTACAACGACTTCAGTGCTTCGCAGCGACGTGGAGTTTTACTTTAAATCCGTTAATGCAACTGGTATCGTTGGGAGTCAGACTGCCAGAGTTCAGAGAAGTCCATCGTTAGATCGAAAGGAAGGGGCAATCAGGTGCGTTGAACGCTGCACAAAACACTGCGCTGGATATGCTGACGAACGATGCATAGACAATTATCACCTGCATAGAAATCATTTCTGCATCATTTCTTGCATGTATAGAGGTCATTGCAGCAGTCTGCTGTGCACACAAACATGCAGCACCACTTCAGCAGACGGCAACGTCCCAGTATCTTCACCTCTCCCCCTCAGCCCAGTGGCTTCTCTAATGAGATGGTCTGCCCAATAGTGGAGGCGACGGAGGCACAATTGGGACGCTTCGATACTGAGGATGTGGACAACCTGTCTGTTCTCTCAGAGAGGAATATTCTGGTAGAAGATTTCTGGTTCTGCTGGAGAGACACGCCTGGCATGCTGTTCCACTCAACGTACAGCCAGCTCCTACACTTCAGTCAACACGTGAGACAATGCAGAGATTGGATAAACAATACTAGCCGTTCCTTCCTGTTGCAGAAGAATTTCTGAGATCTGAATAGCATGGAATGTAGTCGTCAATGGCCTGTCCTGTCTGTTGCATGATCTGTCCTGTTCAAGGTCTGTCTGGTGCAAGGCAAGGTCTGTCCTGTTGTGAGCCAACGGCGCTGGTCGCCTCGCACGCGCGCTGCAACGTCCGTCCTGTTCATTGTCAAGGTCTTCTGACCTGTTGCAAGATTTGCCCTGTTGAAGGGTCTGTCCTATTGCAGGGTACATATGTCCTGTTGCAAGGCCTGTCCTGTTGCAAGGTCTGTCCTGTTGAAAGATCTGTCCTGTTGAAAGATCTGACCTGTTGCAAGATTTGTCCTGTTGAAGGGTCTGTCCTATTGCAGGGTACATATGTCCTGTTGCAAGGCCTGTCC
>JASAMZ010011445.1:0-23308 GCA_030248115.1 Linhomoeus sp. GSCO2_2
CAGTAGTATATAGATATAGCTATCCCGGACAACTAATGTATGTATATTAAGTCAATCTTATGCAAAAATATGAAATTGAGCAGATGTTCATTAATGTGCGTCGAATTTTGACAGGTTGTTGGGGTCATTAGTCAACTGTGTGAAAAGACGCAACACGCCACGAGGCGACGCACGCCTAGTACATATAGTGTCCCTCTGCTATATACGCGTCCCTCCCTCCCTCCCTCCCCTCTCTGTCTAGGCGGCGGCGGCAGTCGGCCGACGACCAATGAGCGAGCGGCGGCGACGACCGGACGGCCACGCCACTTCCCGGCTACTAGTGCTGCGCGCCCATAGTCTTTGACGGTCAGCCGTGACACTGGGTCGACAACGGTCGCGATCGCTTGTTGTTTGGCGGCGCTTGGTCGATATTCGAAGTTGTTTGTGAAATGGCCGCCTCTCCTAAAGTCGGCCTCTTCCGCATCATGCGCTCTGTGTATGTGAAGGCTTGCTTCAACGTGGGGCGACGGCTCATGGCGAACTTCTCGCAGGACTTTTGCGAGGCGCATCAGTACGGCGACCTCTCTCAGAAGAGTCAGTTGTGTTTTGCATCATTGTTTGCGTTTTTTTTTTGTAATGAGGAGCGGCGACTCTCGAAAGGTGTTATTCTATGGTCCACATACGGCTGCTCCATTTCTACTTCAGACCACGAATGTTACACGGAGCGACTGTCGTGGCGAGTCAGGCGGAGAGCCGACGAGTTTCTCAACTGGCTTCCCGGCGAAGAAGTCGTGGAAGAGTTCTACCACCTTCTACGCCGCGGAGGCGTGTCAACGGTCGAGGGCGAGAAATTCGTCGTGGAGGAGAACCCCATCAAGAAAATGAAATCGGACGAATACTGAAAGGCGGAAATCGTGAACAAGTTGGTGGTCTACCTGGAGGAAGTGGAGAAGGAGAACGAGGAAATGCGAGAGAAAATGGAGGAACAGGATCGGCAGTGGAAGAAGGACAAGGCCGAGAAAGAGCAGAGGGCGAAGATACAGGGCCTCTACTGGAAGGCGGAGAAAGACGAAGACGGAGTTCACTTCCTGGAAGAGAAGGAGCCCAAAACGGACGAGACGAAGCCCAAAACCGACAAAGAGAAGCGAGAATCCGACGACAAGTCGCCAGAAGCCGAGCAGAAGTCGCCAGAAGACGACGAGAAGCACACGGAGGGACAGGAAGCTCACAACAAGAAGGCGAGTTCCTGTTTGCCGGTGTAGTCGTAAACTGAAGGGAAAGCCCCCTCCCCCCTTCCCGCTTCCTTTCTCATACATGGGCTCGATCGATCGATCGTCAAGCTTAGGTTTTTCCCTTTAGCTTGGCTCCCGCCGCGCGTCCGACAGTGCCAGCTCATCAGTATTCAGAAATTTGAAAGAGGCGCGAAAATCCAGCAGGCAGGGGGGGGGGTGACGCGCCAGTAGGAGCGGGAGACGGCCAGCTGCCGGCCAGGCCATATGAAGGATGTGGGGGGACGCTTTCAAAGCAGACGGGGCGGCGCGCCGCCTGGCACGCCGGGACGGCGACCGAATTTCAGCTGTCGCGCGGTTTGGGGGGGGGGGGGAGAAGGGGGCAATGCAATATTGGGGGGGGGGGTCTTTTTGTTTTAGTGACCGCTAGTCGGCATTTAGTCAACAATAGTCCAGTAGAGCTGTAGCTACGTCTTCACAGTATCCGGCCAATTGTGTTCGCTTCTTCGAGTTAGAGTTGGCAGAACTTCATGGCGCAGACAACACCTAAGAGTCGACCTGTGAGGGATTGTCAGATGACGTAGGATTCAAAATGTGTCGCCAAGTTTTGCCACTTTGGTTGCATTTCAGAAGCCGCTGCTCCCCAGATCGCCTCCTACGTTGGCGCCCAAACCCAAGATGAAACGGCGAATGGCCATGGTGCCGGGCGAGGATGTCAACTCCGACCACTCATACGAGGTGAGCTGAGGAGCTTTCTGCGCGCCAACCAGTACTACGTAAGTTGCGCGATTGGGATCGATTGGTGAGCGTTGTTTGTGAGAGAGCCCGCCCGCTTGCGCAGGCGCTGGGTCTGAAGAAGATCAAGGCTAAGGGCGAGAAAAACAGCCGCAACGTCGTCGTCGTCATCGGCGACGAGGACGAGTTGGACTTCGGGCCGGCGTCGCAGATGCCTCCGCGCGAGACGAAGACGCCCGAGCTGTACAAGGACCAAGAGGAGGAGGACAAGGATCTGGAGGACCGGTTCCAGGTTAGCACGCGCTTACGACCGACATCTGCTTTGCTACTTGTGCCGCTGTAGGCCAGAGGTTTAACATTGTCTGAATGAATGGCGTCCACTTTTAGATGTGGATCGACTGCGAAGACGCCAAGGAGAAGGCCGGAGAGAGCTCGAGAAACACCCAGAAAGCTGCCGAGTCGAAGTTCAAGGTGTGTCGACTGAGCTGGCTTAGTGTGTACTTGATGTGAAGTCGTGAATTGTCTTCATGACGACATTGGGAGCGCTATGTGCACATGCACGTTTCCGTACAGCTTCGGCTGCCCATTCTCGACGCCGCAGAGCAGAAGGGCGACGACAACAAGGAGAACGTCGATCCACTGCACATCGCCAAGCAGGACGACGCCAATCAGAAGGACGCGGCCCAGGACAGTCGCGTGTTCGCGAATGTGTGGCAGCTGAAGCGCGACGGAAAGTGGCTCGACTTCAAGAACGAGCACAAGGCGCTGTTTGGAGGGGTGAGCGCGTTTTCGTTGGTTTGCATGTTGTGATGCGCGTTTGCTCTGTGACGAGGAAGACATTCTTGTTGTTCCAGTGTCACGCCTTCGAGCAGGCCGACCGCAACGGCTACTACCTGGCCTTCAAGGCCTCCGCGTGGCCGGGAAAGGGACCTGTCTTGAACATCGGCAAGTTCGAGAGACGCGACTATGACGGTGAGTCGACTAGACGTTTCTTTCTTTTTTGGACGCCTTCATGGCATTGTCAATAGAACTATGCGAATATCGGCTGCGCTTGAAACTCGCGTCGCTGCGCCAGTTGTTGTTGCCATCATAACTTTGGCTGTTTCAGCCGCGAAGCCGTATAAGGCTAAATACCTCAAGACGAAGGAGAGCGTGGAGCTGACGCAGGCCATGATCGAATTCATCTTCGCCCCCACTACGATCCGAAAGGTCGCGAAGATATTCGAAGACGTGCAGGAGCTGTACGACAAGCAGATCATGGATAGCGACTAGTTGGCCCCTTCGAGCATGTTTACGCTCCTTCAATCCGTCCTCCGAGTGCGCGACACGTTACTCTTCATGTCAGCTACCGCATCCTCGATTAGACGCCTCGCGAAACTGCTGTTCTTCCTTCCATTCAGTTAGCGCCAGATTACGAATCCTCTTCGATACTACCTCCGAATGCACGACATGTTGCTCTCCTGTCGGCTACCGTATTGCCGCGTCGTGAAACTGCTGCATTCGCTTCTCCGGTTTATAGTAGCTAGCCCCGGTCTGATACTGCCTAGTGTTCGCTTGGATCTTGGCCCTTTATTTACCCATTCTCCAAGTGCGTGACATGTTATCCCTTCAGTCGGCTACCGTATTCTCCCGTCTTGAAACTGCTGCGTTCGCTTCTCCGGTTTATAGTAGCTAACTCTGGTCTGGTAGGTACTACATGTCGCTTCGGTCTTACCGCGTTACCTATCGCGCCATTTGCTATTCAAGTTGCTAACTCGTCAGCTAGGCCGCGCTACTATACCTCGTCCCAACCACCACCTATTGTTGGCGAATAAAGCTTGTGCGTTTGAGGGAGACGAGCGTTTGAGAATGAATGCTATGTGAGGCGAACGTTTCGCCCAACTGTAACTACTTTTGTGTGCATCGTTAACGATCGGTTAGCACCAGGGTCTTGTGAAAAGTAATGCTCGCGTGCTTGCTACTTTGCAGGCTACCCTATTCTTCTACCAGTTTGTCCTGCCCAGATGGCCGGCAAACGCCCCCCTGTTCCGCCGCCTTCTACGGGCGCGCCTTGTTTGCCTCCGTGGTGGAGTACGGGGTTCTATACTAGAGCGCCGTCGACTCGCCCACGACAGCGCCAACAGCAGCAGCAGCAGCAGCGACTGGGTTTGATCGCCTCGTCTGCGCCCATCGCAAGTCCCGCAGTTCAGTCACACTATCCCTACAACGTGGGAATGATGGCCCACCCGATGATGGGGTGGCCGCCGCAGCCTTTTGTTCCCTCGACCCCGGTGCAGGGGTTCCCACCCGCGCCCATGGGTCCATTCGGCTACCTGCCGATGCAGCAGCATCTGCCGTGGTTTCCGCCTGCGGGTCCCATTCCTCAAGTGGACGGTTTCCAGGTACTGTGTCTATCGTAGTAGGTACTAACTGTGTTATGTCAATGTACATTTTGCTAACTCCTCAAGTGGGCGGCTTCCAGGCGCCCTTGCCGGCGAATCAGATCGGCGGGCCGGCCGCCGTCACCGCTCCTCAGCCTCTGGGTCAACTGCAAGCTGATGTGGCGGCGCCGCCTGTCGCCGTGGTCAGGAGGCGCAAGCCGGTCATTCCGCCCAGCGTCAGCACAAACGTGGCCGGCGGGCAGCGACGACAGACGAGGAAGCGGGCCGCCGTCGCCGCCGAATCGAACCAGCCGAAGGAGAAGAAGACGAAGAAAGCGACAGACAGTAAGGGTGGGTGATCCATTGGGCTTTTGGCGTTTGACAATATGCTGAATCGTAGAGTTGCAGCAGCCGAAAACCAGGACGACGCCCCGATCCCATCGCCGGAGGCCATCGTTCTCGAGGACGACGATAAGGACACGGTTGGCGACCAGGCGGAGAGCCGCGACGACGATGGGGACGACGAAGGAGACGACCAGCCAGACAGCAACGACGACGAAGACTACGAAGCGGACGAGCCGTTCAGCGACGAACAGTTGGATCAGTACGGCAACCTTATTGGGTAAGTGAGATTACTGTAACCGGCTGTCAAACTTGGCTCTCTGGGAGGGGTTACTGAGGTTTGTTTTCAATTCAGTTTAATCGACGATTCGAAAGCGGAATCCATTGCGGCGAAGGAGAAGCTCCTGGCCTCGCATCCGTTTGTTGACGGTCAGGCCAAGTTAGACAAGGTGAGAGGACGTTCAGTCCAGATTTGATTGTGCTTGTACGCAGTTGACAGTTTGGTTCTTGTTGACTTTGCCCGTCACTTCTTCTACAGGACGAGCCGCCTTCGGCGCCCAAGAAGCGACAGTACAAAGGGCGCAAGATCAAAGAGCAGCCGCCTCCGAAGAAGCGGGGCGTCCGAAAGGCCGTCATTGTCGAGGTGCGCCGACTGTCTGTCCTAGCGCATGACACGGGGGCGCGTCACTCCATTATTAAATTAATGGACAGTTCCGCTTGTTCTTTTGAAGGACTCGGACAGCGACGTCGAGATGCACTTGGTGGTCGGCGGCAACGAGGAAGACAAGGAGAACGAAGACCCGAACGAGCCGGGGCCGAGCCGCCGACAGGCCGACAGCTATCGAGTCAAGCCTGAACACAAGGCCTTCCTGAAGGCAGTTGCGAAAGCGGCCAGAGAGACGACCGACAAGCTGCCGCCGGCCGCGCGTAGCATCGCCGGTACGTTCTTCGCTCGCCTCGCCGACAATTACGACAGTTTTCGGCGCGTTTGCGAACATTACGAGTCTTTTCTGGGCAGTTCTTTGGTGCATAATAGTGCAGATTATGTCAGTTTTGCTATGCATTTGCCCTACGGCGTTGTGGATTCGGAGGACATAACTAGCCTGTCTGAAGTCATACGAGCCGTACTGATTGCGCGAGGAAATTGGCGTCACTCTACAGTATCGATTGCGTTTTCAACAATCTTAATCGATGACGATGATCGACTGCGAGCTTTCGGCGCCAGTTGGAATGCCGTGGAACACGAATTTCGACTTTCGCGCTTAGTAGATTTGGGTAAACGCATGCGCGCCTTCTCTCTGGTTGATGCTTACAGACGACTTCTGCTCTACGGCCCACAGCGTAATTCTAAGTGGTCCTTATTCGCAATTCCGTCGATTGAGGCTTATATCCGTCTGAGTTACTGATATTACGGTACTGATGTTGTGCTGCTGTTCGGTCTGTTAGATCTTGCTCGGTGTGAGAAGCGTACCTTCGTGCTTTCAGACTATCTTTGCAGTCAACACGTGCTCAAGTTCAATCGACACGACCAGAGAAACCCAATACATCCATGCATGTCTCTGTTCTACGCGTTGGCAACGTTCGAACTGAGGGCGAGAGGCGTCTACACTGACTGGAATAGCTGCAGAGGGAAAATTAGAACGAGAGCGCGAAAGCTTGCGCAAATGGCGTTCCCCAACGATGCGCAGCCGCCAACCATTGTCAATCCAAGAAAGCAGCGCCGTCTGCTGGTCGAACGGGTGGTCGCAGGAACGGGTTTCGATTTCACCGTCTACTCTTTCAAGAAGCGACCGGGGCCGGCCGACAGCGGTGGCAACCTTGTCATCCTCTGTGGACCCTTCGTGAGGGAAGCGAGCAGTTGCTGCGTGCCACTGCTGTACGATTCGAGCGACGCCCGGTTTCACCTCATAACGAACAGGAGCAAGCTGAAGCCCTATGGAGACAAAAGCGGCATGTGCAAGTACTGTGGTGCTTTCTATCCCACCCTGAAGTCAACGTATCAACATCAGAGGCGGTGTGCGTTCTGCCACTACGTCAATCGGGCCAACATCGCCACCATGATTCGCCGAGCTCAGACTCTGAAGGCGCCTCGAGTCTCCGTCGACCACAAGCCAAAGCAGAACATCATGCAGGTGCTGGAGTCGGCCGGCTACAGCGACGTGCGTCCGTCCGACTTCGTCCTCGACCCAACCAGTGAGTTCTGATTGGAAGAGGGGGGGGGGGGGGCACTACGCGGTTTGGTGCTGGCATGAACGAATCACGCGCTTCACCTTTCAGTCGTCATCGACTGTGAGACCTTCTCTCCGTTGGGTGGAAGCAGCAGCCGAGAAGAAGACTTGTTCACGTTCATCACAAAGTCGCAGGGCTACATGCGCTCTCACGTCCCCTACTTGTTCGTCGCTGTGCTGAACGACAGCCGGAGCGAGCCCGTCGTCAGAGTAATCGACCGAACTGGCGCGCGCGCCAACGTGGACGTGTTCATGATGGAGGCGGTCACGTTGACGTACCACATGACCCGCGTGGCGACCGACCTCCGTCGCACTCGTCTCAGGCGCTATTTCGAAGAAGGCGAGAGACTGCTGAGGGAGGCGCAACGGTCGGGGGTGGAGTACCAGATCAAAGTTGCTCGCGGAGCGCTAGAGAAGTTGGAAGGCTTCGTGAACAAAGCAGTTGTGACCGGATGGAATCTACGGGGGTTCGATCTGCCGCTGCTCTTGGGAATGGGAATGGCGTACGCCATGTGGAAGGTGGGCGGCTGCCTGCCCACCGTCAACTCCAGAAACAGAAGCTTCCTGAGCCTCAACAGCTGGTGGATAAGGTGGGCTTGGAGGGAGTTGGGGGGAGAGAGGGGAGCGTGATGAGTGAAGAAACTCACAAGCATTGACCCATTTCTAGAATGGTGGACGGTCTTTCCTATCTGGCCAAATCAATGAAATTGAGCGAGTATTTGAAGACGTTCAAGGGGGTAATCAGCTGTCCTCAAAAGTACGTATTCCCCCACTCGACTATCGTCAGCTTGGAAAGCCTCGACCGCGACATCGAATCGCTCACTGAAGAAGGCAACCGAGTAGCAGGCCAATAGGCAGCAACTATATAACCTACAGTATTCAGTGTTTGCAGAGCGAAGTTTGAATACGCTAGGAACAGGTTGTTAGGTACATACCTAGTAGAGAGTTGTGGGCCTGCTACTCGGTCAGACTTCCTCGATTCGCTCTCCGCATCGGGCGCCGGCAACTTCCTGAATTATCCACTGGAAGAATGGACGGCTAATGGATCCGTCGGAGAAAAGCCCAAAGCTGGGAAGGATTTGCTGGACGAGATCAAGGCGAGTCATTTGCGCCCCCCCACCCCCCCCCACAACCTTCAACCTTTGCATTTGAAATTGCTCCCCCCCCACCCATGTCTTTTAGGCTCACCTGAGTGAGATTGGAGCCAAGACTCTTTGGGACTACAGCACCTACTACGCCTTTTACGACATAATAGATAAGTGATAGAATGGGCTCTTTGTTGCAACTTCAGTCCCATAGTCTATCTTCTGTTTCAGGCCTGTCGCAGTGCCAGCGACTGGTCAGTCAGCGATACGCGGACCTCTTGGGCAGGGGCGACCTCTTCAACAGCCACGACACCTTGAGCAGCCTGTCCGCTGCATACGTCTTCGGCAATGCCACCGGCGCTGGAAGACTCCAAGTGCCAGATGCGCATCTGTTTTGGTTGCTCCGCAGGGATCTCATGGGCGGAATTACGAACGTTTTACTGAGAGAAGTGGAGGTGAATCGAACGAAGATCAAACCACATCTCTATGGCGATGGAAGCCTGACAGTGCGCTCAATCTTCGGACTAGATGCCAATGGTGAGCGGCTACTGTAGGTTGGAGGGAGGCTGTCGGATACTGGGCCGCTGCTTGCAGACGTCCATGGTTTTGCAGGCATGTACAGTCACATTATGACTGGTCTCTACCCAGTGGGGAGGGGTATCTACCGATTCGAGGAGGACGATTTTGCCGTTCGTGCGGCCTCTGCTGACAAAGCAGTCGCTGCCTGCGGTCAGTATTTGACCCATCTGGAGAACGCCTATGGCTGCGTCATCAGAAGCGCCTTCAACGTTGGCGAGAAACCAGTCTTTGTCAGCGGTCGACGCCTCATGTGTGACGGGTGGGCAGCGGACCGTGACATTTTCATGTGATTTTGTGAAGCGGCAAGCCAACTAAATCCTGCCGTTTCAGTTATTTCCGAGACTACAACAACGCTATTACGATCGTGGAATTCCATACCTGCGCCAGGGAGACTTTGCACAAAGCGGGGGGGGGGGGGGGGGGGGGGTGAATGCGGCAATAAGCGCGAATATCGGCTGCAGCGTAGATTTGGTGCTCAGACGTTTTACTTTGAGCATGCTTCTTTGTGCAAAGTCTCTCCCCTCAGATCTTCAAACCACGGCCTGTGCTTGAGACACAGGTGGATGGAAACGTTGTGCGACCTTCCACAGCCTTGAAACGATGCAAATAAGTTTACTCTCGTGACAGGACTCCAGAGACGGATCGGCTGAAAGTGGGCAACGGGAAGACGCTCGCCGACGTTCAACGTGATTCCGAAGAGCGGGAGGAGCTGCTCAGGACCGTCTGCGATCGCCTCATCGTCAAATGGTGTGCGAGGAGTGCGTCGTTTGGACGCTAGTAGCCGACTGAGGAATGCGCCGCCTTCACTCTCTGCAGGTCGTGCGACTGGGAAGAGGAGATGCGAGCCAACGACGAGCTGCGACGAGAAGTGGAAGAGCATGGCGGCGACATCGATATCGTTCAGCCGCATTTCACGCAAGCGGAGCTCCTCAGCGCCGTTTTGGCAGGGAAAGTGTGCGGTGGGTGAGCGCCCTTCTCTGTTTACGGATTACATGGGACGCCTGACGTCTGCTCTATTCGCAGGATTTATCGACGTTACGGTGAAGGTGAAACCCGAGTACTGGAACGAGATGTCGGCGTTTCCCCCGCTCTTTCGCCAGTTAGATATCAGAGAAGACAAACTGTGCCCATACATGCGGGATTACAACAAGCGCCACTCATTGGGTTTCCGACGAGGAAGGACCATGGTGGCCAGCTTCTCGTACAGCGGTCAGTTTCTAACGTGCGATTCGCAGTTTGACGCGTCTTTGTGCGCCCGTGCTATTGAGAGTCCAGTATTAGCTGAAGCTAAGCAACCGGTATTGCGTGCTCTACATAAAGGGATGCTCCTGACCACATGCGCAATCGACTACCACAAGCTGTTTGGCGACAAGCTCCAGTGGGAACGCATCCATATGGTGTACCAGTGTCGTTTGGACTACCCAACCCGCGAGGTGGTCCGCAAGATGAACGCTCATCGAGTGGACGCCTACGTGGCGGGTGACAAGCTTCAGGTGCAACTAATGGCATCGCGCAATAAAACCTCAGTTGTCGTCACACACATACTGTAAGTTCAGGCCGATGTGTGCAAAAGCTCGCTCAACGGCTCCTTCGGCTTCTCCACCATGAGACCAATGAATCGAACTCGCGTGGAGATCATCGAACGGGAGAAGGAGCGCAGCAAGATCTCCCAACTCAACGTGAAGGAGATCAACAGCTGCGGTCCCCAGTCCAACCCCGACCTCCTTTTGGCCTGTACTTCCGTCCCGCTTCGCTGCACGCTTGCGCTTCCCTACGCCTTTGGCTTCGTCACGTTGCAGGTTGGTACAACTTCGATTGGATTGGGAGGAGGGGGGGGGGGGGGGGGGGTGGAGGGGGAGGGGAGGCACCACCGCAAGTTCCCTCCTCCACACTAGCCTCATTTGTAGCGAAGCAAGCTTCTTCTCCTCGAGTTCTACTATGGCTTCCTGCAACGCTTCGTGACGGACGACCGCAAGATCGACTTGTGCTACATGTGCGTGAGGGCGGCTGTCCGTTTGAATTATTGGCACAGCTGTACTAAATGTGACTGAATTGCTTTGCGGTTCTGTTCAGGGATACGGTAAGCGAGACGGACGACGGCCAATCGCCATTGACTGTTCGGCGGTGAGGAGGGCATTGTTCGTCATCGTCGTGGCGTTGCAGGACTCCGTCTACTTCTGCCTCTCTGAGCCGACGCTGAGAGAGGCTGTCGACCCACAGCTGCTGGCCGAGTTTGATGCCGAAGCAGCCCGACTTCTGGTCCACAAGGACGTTCGCGAAGAGCAGGTCGAAGCTGGGCGTTGGAAGACGGAAGCCGAGAATATCAAGCACGGAGTCTGGCGTTCTCCCAAAACTGTGCGTGCATGCGTTTGTTTCATTTCTTTGTTTGGACTCTTCTCTGCCTGAGTCGCGTTGTCTTGTTCAGTATGCGCTGGAATTCTTCGACGACGATGGCCAGTCGAGCGCCGGGAAGTTCGCACACAAGTTGGTTATCATTTGAGCCGTCATATCATGGTTGTCGCGGCGCCGAGTTTGCTGATTCGCTTGCTCGCTGCAGAGGGGTCAGGAAGGCCGACATGGGGTCCCTTCGCTCGCTGTCCAGCTTCGCAGATGTTCTGCACGAGAGGGCGGCGCCTCCCGAAGTGCAAACTAGAGGGATAGTAAACCGACGCCTGAAACCGACTAACTACGTTCTTCACAAAAGGGCAATGTCGAGTTTTATGATTAAGCGACCGGTGAGGAAGGATAGAGTGACAACGCAGACCTACGAAGAGCTCTACCGTGACACACCGGGTTGGTTGCGCGCCACATGCTTTGTAGCCACTGTATGACGACTGTCCTACACTATCCACTTTGCAGACGTTTGGCCGGAACTCTACGACCCTCTACTCTGCAAGATGAGTGATGATGAAGTGAGAGCGGGAGCACTGGTTGTCGATCCCGAGGCCTTCGAGATGCCTTCGGAGAACGTGGAAGAGGACGACGACGACGAGACGCTGCACTTCGAGCCGGAACCCTTCCAGCTGATAGACGACTCACAGTTTGATTTCCCTTTCGATTCTACTAGTGTCTGAGGACTGGCCGATCTGTCCGTCTGCTGCCTCGCCCTCGAGTAGGCGCGTGTAGGCATACTGTAGTTCGCGTTCACGGGCGGGCGGTCGCTTACGCGCACGTCAACCTTGTCTTCTCTGCTTAGAATCCAAGACTCCGACGTCGAGTTCAGCGCTGGCGAAGAAGACGACTGAGCCGGCCGAAGCCCACGAGTAGCCAGCAGCAAAATCCACTTCGCAAGCAACGATATACATTCAAACGTCGATTGTAGGACCTTCGCTCTTCGCTGATCATGTTCGAGTTTCTACTATGGTGCAAACGGTGCTTACTCTCTTCAACGGTGCTTACTCTCTTCAACGGTGCTAACTCTAGTTCTCGTCTATCTCGGTTCAATCGCTTTCGGTTTGCATTACGAATCGCTTAGTTTTCGCTTAGGAATCGTTCGTCGCTAACAATAGTCCTGCCAGTCTACCATACTACCTCTGCTCTGCCAATCTTCACCTAGCGATTTCGCTTGCTTTTGTGTCGACTGACTAATCGCTTAGCTACTCCGACAAGTGGTTCCAGGGGCAACAATTTTTTTCGCCGCGCGCACACACGAAAATTTTCGAATATTCACGCAATATTCACATTTTCGAATTTTACCCAAAAATTCACATTTTCATGAAAAAAGATCTCAATTTTTTCTTTTCGATTTTTCACCGACACGTTCTGCTTCTCAGCGGGCCTTGTTGTTGTGTCTGGGGGCGTTGGGCGTCGACTGGGCCGAGGGCGCGCCCAGCGAGTCGAAGCCGCTGTCGCCCTTCTTCTGGGACTTGTCGTGGCCGCCCCCGCCCGCCAGCAGGCTGCTGGCCCCCAGCCTGTGGATATTAGGAAAACAATCGGCTGTATTCTCATCGCAAACAGTATATGGAGTGTGCACAGAACTTACGGGTCGTCGTCGTCGTCGAAGGTGAGCAGGTTGTTGACCGTCGAGTTGACGGCCGTCGCCGCCGCCGAGGTCGATTCGGTCGCCGCCGCCGAGGTCGGGTCGGTCGCCGCCGCCGTCGCGATCGCTCCTCCGCCGCCGCCGCGACTGCAATGAGTGAATCAGACTTCATGGAATGAAAGGATAAAGAGAACGCCCAACGAACAATACCGACCCGTCGTCGCCACCGCGTCGGCCGATGACGACCATGTCCATGGCCAGGGTGGGCGCTCCTCCTCCGCCGCCGCCGCTGCGCTGTTGCTGCTGCTGGCCGCCGACCTGGAGGCCGACGGCGCTGCCGCTCCTGTTGCGGTACCAGAGGGCGCCGCCACCACTGATGATGAACAGGATGACGACGACGACAATGCCGATGACGATGACGATGACGACGGTCGCGCTGAACCAGAAGGTCGACACCTCCGACAAGTGCCAAGACCTGACCAAGGGAAAGCAGCACTCACTCGCCGCCGCCGCTGTTGCTGCTGTTGTCGCTTCCTCCGTTTCTGCCGCGCGAGAAGGTCAGGGCGCAGTCGCAGAAGCGGGCCAGGCGACGGCAGCCGTCGAAGCAGCAGTCCAGCAGGATCGGAAAGAGAACCGAGAAATAGGTTTCAGCCAAGTAGGGCAATGATGAGAACCGATTATACCTGAGCGCTGGTCTGGGCGTGCAGCGCGCAGTAGCGGTAGAAGGCGACGGCGGCCTCGCGGGTGAAGCCGGCGCCGCAGCGCCCGATGATGGTCCGCGCTTGCGACAGCTGCAGCGGGGAGGGGCGCTCCTCCAGACCACACTCCAGCACCCTCTCGAAGTCGTCGAAATAACAGCCGCTCATTTTTTCGATTATTTTCACAAATAATTCTCTTGAATAATAATTTCTATTATTTCCGATAAAAATTCCTCTCAAACTGCGAAAATTTTCTAAATTTTCTCTTGAATTTTGTCGTTCAAAATTCCGATTCAGCGAGCGCGAAGAATGAATGGAATGCGTGCGTGGGCGTGCTTCGTTTGAAATTTTGATATCGATCTTTCGCTGTATCATTTGCAGTACGATACATACAGCTTTTGAATTGGCCTAGTACATACATACATATGTGGACAGTCCACTACGCGATGCATATGTCAATGGCGCTCAGCACATTTCTTCAGACTGTTCGTCGTGCTGCTGCGGTCGCGATAGCGGCCAGGATATGAATGCTTTCGAAATCTCGTGGAGTTCTGCGCTGTCTATACTCTCTGTGTCTTCTGGACTAATGGGTCGCCGTCGCCGATTCCCCCGTCGGTTTCGCGCACCAGAGGTCAGGCATGCGATTAAACCGGCCGACGTCGCTGTCCCCACAACTGCCAGAGCCAGCAGGGCGCCTTCCACCGCCGTCGGCGGTCGCTGCTTCTGTAGTGTCGTAGGCGGCGACCGGGCCGATCGTCCATCATCGCTTGTGGGCGGAGCGGTCTTTGGTCGCTCTGCCGTCTTCGCGGTGGGCGGCGACACCTTTGCGAATCGATCCGTCATGCGCGGAATGCGCGTCGTCCGTGCGGTCCTTTCGACTCCGAGGTCAGTCGTCGTTGCTTGGGCGTGCGTCGTGGGTGGAGCCGCTTCCACCGTCGCTGAACCTCATATGCAATTCTAATTGTGCTGTGAGTGGAGGGGAGGGGGGGGAGGAACTTCTTCCTTACTTGTTGTAGTCGACTCGGATCGCTTCTGTGTGGTCTCTGTTCGGCGAGCAATGGGCGACGCAGCCGCGGGCGACGCAGAGACAGAAGTGAGTCGACTTGACGACGACGACTTGGTTGTCTTTGGGGTCGAGGGCAGTGACCGAGTGCTAGAACTTGTCGTGCCGCCAGTCGACTTCGGAGAGGAAGGCGGCTGCATCGTAGACGCTTTGGTCGTTACACCAAATATCGTTTCGGTTGCCGGCGGCGGCGGCGGCCCTGTTGTTGTTGTTGGAACTGTCATGGAAGAAGGCTTTGGAAGCGTCGCATTGTCGGCCCTCGGGCACGACACAGAAGGAAGGGTGCGCAAATCTGAAATGACGCCAGAACCGTTTTTGTTTTCAACTCTCTGCTGACCACATACTGTATTATTAAACTCACTCTTTGCGACTCGTTCGCAGTGGCGCAGGTCGCATAGGTCCTGCTTTTGCAGCAGCGATGCATGCCGCCAGTCGACCAAATAGATGGTGCCGGCCACCGGCAAGTGGCGGCATTTGAGTGACAACAGTGGCGTGTGGCGTACGACTAGTCGCCGCACGCCCTGTTCTTGGACAAGTGATGCAGGTAGCCGCTTCATTCGGCGCGACCAACTGCAGTCATAGATGCGCGACTTCCGGCGGCACTTCGCGCTGCAGCACCAAACTATCAAATAGCAGCAGACCACCACCAAAAGCGCCTTCATTTTCTCCACCCTAAGGAACAGAACGACGAAAGGGCGACGACTAGCAAGAGTACAGAGCTTGAGCCTGCCAGGGCTAACCGGTGTTTGCTTTGCGCTCTCGCATCTCACGTGCAAACAGACATGCTAAAATGTAGGTAGGTATAGGCACATTGTTTGCTATCCTCGCCTCAGCACGTTCTTCCCAGCTCGACGGTGCTTGTTGCGCTCCGGCAAAAAGAAAAAACTCCGTTCGGCGCACATATGCGAACGGGGGGTGCGCATTTGCATGCTAATGCTCAGCAGAGCCGAGCGTTTGCCAACTCCGTCATTCTCTCCAGCGCTGCCTTTGGCGCAACGACACCGGTTGGGGTCCGTCGGTCGGTTTTAGGACATTCGGTCGGCGTTTCCTACCGTGGTACAGTAAGACCCAGAAGGTATGACCGCCAACGACCAATGTGCGCGAAGGAAGGGGCGTGGCTTGCGCGAACCAGATGCGAGAAACTCGGACAGTCTCACTCTTCCAAATCGTTTGCAAAGGGAAGGGTTTGGGTTCGATATGCGAACGTCGGGAATGGCACGAAAGAGTGTTCGCGGGCGTACGTACGAGTTCTCAGCAATTCTGGACGTGCGCTTCAACAGGCAAAGAGACTACCGGAAGGAGTACTTGCTGAACTGGGTGGGCTACAAGACCCAAACCTGGGAACCTGCAGAGTCGGTTCTGGAGACCGCGCCCGAGGCCGTGGACCGCTTCGAGTAGGTTTCCTTTCCTTTGATTGTTGTGCCCAGCTGAAGCATAACCGAGCCCAGCCTAGCATCACTTCCACTTGTTTGAAGACACGCATTCTCCATATGACATGCTTCCCTGTTAGACAAACGGAGCTCTGCGTGAGCAAGACCAGAGCGGGGCCCAGACGCGGCGGTCGGAACACGCCGAGACGCGGCGGCCGGAACACGCCGCCCATCAAAATCGAGACGGCCTTAGAGGCCCTATTGCCTTCGCAGTCGACCGCCGAAGCTGTCCCCGGATGCTCGACTGTTGGCGGCGCCGGCAGGTCGACAGATGACGGAACGTTGGCGGCGATCACCGTAGGCTTCGAGGAGGGCGGCGGCGGCACGGTATGTGGCGGTGCCGTGTGATCTCAACCCCTCTGTGACAACCAATGGACCATCGTTACTCGATTGCAGGCCGGCCTAGCAGCAATGGTGTTGGCGCTGCCCCCGCCGCCGACGGAAGCTCGAAGGCTGCAGGCGCCCACGACGACGGAACCTTCTCCCCACCTACAAGCGGCCACGGCCCAGCCGCTCCTGCTACCACCACCGCCCATCCAGCCGCCCCTGCTACCACCACCGCCCATCCAGCCGCCCATCCGGCCGCCCCTGCTATCGCCACCGCCCATCCAGCCGCCCCTGCGACTACCACCCCCCTTCCGGCCGCCGCTGCTTCTAGCGCCGTCGCTGCCGCCCAACCTTCTGGCACCACCAATTCAACCGCAGCCAGGTGGATAGTGAATCATTGTTGTGAATGTTGTGTGCCGCACGGTCACCCGACTGTTGCAGCCGCCTCGGAGGACGACATCGACTCGCTGCGCGGCAGGGTAATCGCCCTGGAAAGGGCGTTGGTTATGGAACGATCACTAAGATCGGTGGCGGAGACGACGGCCACACGCCTGGCCCACGATATGCTGACGGCCGCCGGAAGAATGCGGTATGTTGAAGTTTGAATACCAATCAGTGTTGGCTGTTAACGTGCACCGGATACACACATCTTTAGAACTATTGAACCTTGCCTAGAACTTCATACTATTCTCAGCTTGATGAAAATTTGCAAAAGTAGGGAAAAGCCAAGCAAAAGGCTATACCACCGCTCACAGTAGGTTCATACTATAGAATGGCCGGTCGCTGCCCCTTCACTCTAGCAGCGGCCGGCCGGGGTTCGAACCCGGGTGACGCGCGCGGTAGCCTAGTATCATGTCGCTGAGCCACAACAGCGATACAGCCCTCCTTTAAGTGCCTCCCTATATCCGCCTCCTATGTGCGTGTGTATGTACGGACACGCATTGCTTTTCCCTTTAGTCTTGAGCCGCCGTAGGCAGCGGCGAGGTGACTAATCGATTTCGCAAAGGCGACGAAATGGGTCTGCTGCGGTGGACACTCGCTCCCCCCCCCCCCCCCACCCCTCCCTGCCTGGCGAGTAGTCAAATTCTTGCTTCCTGCAATTCGTCCGTCTGACGTAGTCCTCTCACCCTGTCTGTTGCTAATCTCACACCTCTGGTCTGCCGAAATGTCGACAGTGGGAGCTGGCAAGCGAGACAGTGTGTTGTCGGTACTGACCCTAGCTGAAGGAGAGGATTCTGCAGAAGTGATGGCATCGCCAGCTGCTAGCGCGCCACAAGGCAACGCTCTCGACAATGGAGGCCCCTTTGGCGGCTTCGCGACAGCTCTCCTGGACAGCTTCACCGGCGCACTTCTGTCTACTTTCAAGTCCAAGTTGTTGCGTGCTTTCGGCCTGGCCATCGTCATGTTACTTCTGTACTTGTGGATAAGCGGCGGTTTGCGGCAACATCAATTCAAGAGTTGGTGTGGGCTTACCTTCCACGACAACGCCGACCACGCGCCGACATCGCCCTCCTCCTCCTCTGTAGAGTGCAACTGCACCTGCGATCAAGAACCCTGTCCGCATTCCACAACCTGTGCGACACCGCCGACCTGTCCGCCTGCTGCCTCACTTCTGGAACCCTCCCCACGCCCCATCACCTCAGCCGCCATCGCATGCCCGCCTTCCCGCCACATGCACTACTCGTATAAGGAAGTCGTCCGTAGGGCGTTTGACGCCAATGAAAGCCGCGCTTTGGTTAGGGAGTCGGGCAAGGCGCGCAACGATTTGACATGTGGCCTACGCGTAACTAGCCGACAAATTGTTAAGTTGTGTGAACGAATACGTAGTCCGTTCTGGAGTCGAGCCATTCCCTCGGCTGTCCTAATTAGGCAGAATCTGACGGATGGCTGTTCAATCTTTACGGCGATATTGGTAGATTTCCGCCAATACACACTTAGCGATTGTCTCACTGCGTGTTTGCGTGATTAGCCCAACACGCATATGTGTTCCTACCTGCATTTAGATACTGCATAGTGTAACCTCGTTTAGCTGAAGGCTGACTGGCAAGTAGGTTGTGCTGGAAGTAGGTACATAAGATGTACAGCTAGCTACACACACACAAATGCAAGGCTCTCTCTTTCCAGAGGCTGCGCACCATCGCGGTTTCCAGAAGCTGCAACGCCGTTTCTGCGGAATCCATAGACTCCAGTTGTTGCTGTTGACCGTTTTTCTTTCGTTGAAAAGAGTTGAGGAGTTGAGTTGAATATCATATTGAAACACATCAGATCGGCCATTCGCGCCGACAAGCAACATCAGTCCGAGTCATAGAAGGGCACGTTCCAAAACATTCCCGATTTGCCGTACCTAACTGGCTTTTCAATTGGCTTGCCGCAAACGTGCTGTCCGTTCTTCTCCTTCCGCCACTGTCCACACGTCGGGCACCTGTCGCAGAGGCGGCATCGTCGAGTGCCCAGCTCTCTCGGCTCGAGACAGATAGGACAACAGAAGGCGCACTCGCTCAAATGGCTGTCTTTGAGTATGCAGCACGACGCGCAGTAGGAAGGCAACCGAGGCGGAGTCGGCGCATGCGAATTCGTAATTCCAAATCGCTCGAAAGTCTGCCGGCTGGTGAAGTACGTGTCCTTCTTTGTGTCCGCAGTGTGCTGCCAGAATCTGTGACCGCTGTCTTTGTTGGCGTGCATGCAGTAGTCGTGATGGCTAGCGAAGGTAGCCTGACTGCAGAGGACACACCGGAGACGGCCGTCGGGTTGTCTCTGGGCCGCCATTCGCACGCCAAGCAGCTGCGAAGTGTCGCTGTCCCAGTGTTGGTCTGGCGGCACGCACTTTGATGAACAGACTTCCGTCACCGGCTTCACCGCGCGAAGACCAGCGCTGGCCGCCTGCCAGAATCCACAAGCGCAAAAGAGGGGATTGCCACAACAGCGTTCCATCGTCTCCTGACCATTTCCCCGTCGCTGGGACGGCCCAGCCGGCGGAGTCGCCTCGGTCATCTACAGGACTAACAGTGTAGGTACGAGCCAAACAGGTACAACACAAGAACCGCGGATTCAAAACTCGCGCCACTATACACTGCTAAGCTCGAAATTCGGTGGGCGCGCGCCGGTTCACGCTTCGCGAGACACACACATGTACGTAGGCACAACAATAAATGGGAATGGGCAAAAAACACATGCAATAACATGGGGGGGGGGGCGCATGCAGTAGCTACTTGTAATTCACTCAGTCCACCGAGTCCCCCTCTGCTTCTTCCACCGGCTCCCCTTCCTCGTCCCGGCGGGCGCGCCGCTCTGTCTCGCTGGCAATGGCGTCCAGCCAGTCTATGCCCAAGGTGGGGGGAGCGTTCGCGAGACTCGAGAAGGAGCCCAAGACGCGCCGGGCGCGCTGCGCCAGCTGCACTTCCCGCTCGAAGTCGGCTCGCTTTCGACGCACCTCCTCGGCGGAAAGTTGGGACGGCGACGGCATGTTCACCTCGTAGTGACACCCATCCGACGGACAGCTCGAGTCACTCAGTCCTCCGTCCGCCTTGTCAGTCGTCGCGGCCGTCGGGACTATATCGACCAGCGTCGCATCCAGCCAGGCGCTTGCCGCGGCGGAGGCACTCTCCTCGTCGAGGTCGGCCGTGCATGAGCTGTCGCCACCTTCGGCACTCGCCTTTCCGGTAGCCGCCTGCTGCTGCGAATCGGCCGTGGAAGAAGAACTTGCGGCGGACAGGAGCTCTCCGTGGTGGCAGCCGTCGTTCTCAACGACCAAGTTGAACGAATACTTGCGCGCCTAGAAGTGAAGTGGTCGATTACTGTCCGTATATTAAGTTCATTCACACTTTGACCGCACTCCGCCGCCCACCGCCGACAAACACTTCTAGACAAGTAGCAACAATAATCCGCTCACCAGTCTTACGGCGATCAACGGCTCGCCACTTTCGATAGTGACAGAGTTCTTCGTCGCATTGAAGACGTGCAGCTTGACCGTGGAATCGGAGCCAATTGGGAAAAGAAGCGGCTGGCAGAAGAGACCCTTGGCCATCTGGTCTTGGTCCAGTGCCGCTTCCACTTCAAAGCTGCCGCCCGTGGAGAAGGTTAGCTTTATGTAGGTGTCGATCTCCGTCATGCCAAAAGGCGCCAAGACGTATGGCTGGCGCTCGGGTAACGGTGATAGCCGTTCGCCGGCTCCATGGTTTCCTTCGCGTAGGGGAACACTCGCAGTGCGTCTTTTTTCGCGCCGTCTTCACAGCAGTACAGAACGCCGACGGCTCGAATAAGTCGACGGCGCCCGTCTTGGGCGGCCATCCAACGAACAGTCGAAGTGACACCGTTTTGCTTACGCGCACGCGCCGGCAACAGTAGCATCGACAGAGGCAATCATTTGTCACGTGTCGGCGGCGCTCGCACCCTAGACGCCACGCGAGCCGACCGTCTCAGTATCGTCGACGTGTCTTCATCGAAACTAGTCATCCCTGTGAAACGCATGCCCCGCCCCGGCTGTGGCGACTTCCGCCGCTTCTTTGTCTCTTCATCTTCATCCTCCTCCCTTGGCCGTGCGCCAGCGGAGGCGCCTGCCGCCGCCGCCGCCGCCGTCGCCGCCCGCTTGGACTGGGCTAGTCGCGCCATTTGTTGCTGTTGTTGCGTTTGCCCCCTGGGCGCTGGGGGCGCCTTGGTGTGAGGGGGAGGAGGAGGCGGAGCGCTCACCAGTTGCGGCGCCGGGCCTTAATGAATGCGCGACTCAGTCAATCATTCGCCCGGGGACAGAAACAGGGTGAGGAGCGGAAAACCAACCGGGGAGGGAAGCAGCGCCGGCGTATTGCCCTTCCTCGGTTACGGTAGCTTCGCTGAGATTTAGCGAGCTGTCAGTCGCGGGTGCCGCCGAAACAGACGACATCGCCACGGGCGTGCTGTCGTCGTCATCGTCGTCGTCGTCGTCTGTATAGAGCTGCACTCGTCGCACGCGCGAAGTGGTCGGTTGGAAAGGCGACATAAATTGAGCGGCCGGAAAGTTTTGCCTCGGCGCCGGGACGACCGCTTCTGTCGGCGTACGAGCAATTGGAGTTGAGAACAGCGGCAAGGTCGTCGAAGGATCGGCGGCGGTCGCCTTCGCATGGGTGGGCCCACCCGTCGGAAGGGAGGCGGGCGTCCGATCCAGATTCCTTTCGCTTTCCGCTTTGGAAACTTCAGAAATGATTTGCCAGAGTTTGATTAGCCTCTGTCGATCCGTCAGTTGCGGGTCTTTCAAAACCTGTCTATGCTGTTTCCTCAAGTCAATCAGCTTTTGAACCCAGGCAGCCTCGTTCAGGGACAATCTCTCGTTGAGCTCTTTGAGCTGTTCAACGGCAACCAGCTTGCAGAGGGATGTGTTTGCTTCCGACATGTCTTGCAATCAAGTGACGACAATGGTTCAGTTGCGCGCCCTGGCGAGAAAATACTGAAGCATACGGCGAACGCAGAAGCTGTTGTTCATTAGCCGCCGTCGTTTGCCTTTCACTCCCGCCGTTGGAACCAGAATTTCTCTCAGCGCGCTGCGCTGACGACGCATACACTTGCGCTCTTGAGAGTTCAAAGTGATGTTGCCTAAAGTTTTCAATGATTAGCGGTTATTTTGTTCCCACCAGACAATCAACTGCTCAGACGGTTCCTCTTCTTCTCACCCACCTATATAGCCGTTCTTTAAAACCAACAGTATAGCAAGGATTGCGTCGTCCGTGGCAGCGCGGATGTAACGACGAAATGTTGCGATTCTTTTGGCGTCCACCAGCAATTGAAATAAGCCCAAATAGCGAGTTACGGAGGGAGGCACTTCCACACAGCTCGCTTCCTCTGCTTCTTCCGGTTGCTGCGTGTCAGGCTCCTTTTCACTCATCGCACTAGTCGTGCAGCAACATTAGATATCCACCGTCGTCACTGGTCAGCCCCAAACGTAGACGATATCGAAAAACAGACAATACACTTTGGTGTTAGTTCAATGATTAATAAATATATTCAGTTGATTAAAATAACCTTGGACTCGCGGTTAAGTCCACGTAGAAACAGTGATGTCCTGTCCTTCTGGCCTGCTCGGTAAGTCGTCTAATGCACGACTTCCGACCTGCACAAAATTCGCGCTGCGGACGTTTTGATAAAACGCAGACCCAGAGTTCAGAAGTCATTTTGAAATTTTGACTTTGAAATTTCACCCAAGTTTGCCGAACGTTCATAGCACCGATTCCCGCAACTGAACTTAACAACTGACTTCTGAATCTGGATCTGCCTTTTAAGAAATCGTCCCTGGTAGAGAGAACTGTCCAAGTCGCTAATAGGCAGGAAGACCAAAATCTGAAAGGAGCCAAGTTGTTACTTCCCTAATTTGCATAGGCAGGCCTCCTTCTAACAAACCCCCGTAGCGTTTCGCTGCAATGTGGTCAATATAGCGCCTCCCGTCGAACTATGCGCCTGTTGGACTATGATGAACAGTAGAATATCCGAATGGTGAGCTGCAAGGAAATGCTCGCTTTGCAGATCGGTTCACTCGCAAAGGTTAACGCACACGACAAGAGCAGTAATGACCGACCTCGCACTGTCACTAGGTCGGTAACAGAGGTGCGCAGTTTTGGCTGAGAAAGGAGCACAGTGGCGTCGTCAAGTATCAGTATTGTGCGCCCGCGGCGAGGGTAGTAGCTGGGATCGTTCAGCTTCTCTTCGTCGTAAAACGGTAAGAATTCTGCCTCGGCCTTTGGGAATGCACTCGCTATTTTGTTATATGCGTCTTGGAAGGTGCGATAAACAATGACGACCTTCGCAATGTCGTCAACTGCTCCCCGGAAGTACTGCGGATAGGAGCTGCAAGAGACATCTGTCAGCCTGCCTTCTTCAGTGGCATGTACATATTACGTAAGGCGCCATTACTGACACCACAACTCACGTGAGAATCTTCGTGAGGTACGTAGTTTTGCCGCTGTTGGAGGCCCTACAATCGAGACGATGTACATAATGTGAGTATGGAGACAGCATTGTACATAAACAATGCACATACGCACCCCGTTATCAGGTATATACCTCTCTCGAGCCTCGCCTCGATCTGAAGAGAGGCGTAAAATGGATACTGACCAACTGTCCTTAATATGCATATAGAACCGCGCATGCACGCACCTGTTCACAGTGGTTGAGCAGATTCGCGACGTCTCTACTCGTCATCAGCCGCGTGTCTGTTACCCACCCTGCGATTGTACCAGCGAACGACGGTGCAGTCGTTTGCGTGGGCGCGTAGCGACCGCAACTCTTGCAGTGCCACAGGCAAGCTGGATTGA
>JASAMZ010011448.1:0-14185 GCA_030248115.1 Linhomoeus sp. GSCO2_2
TCTACCTGTGTGAAAACGTCACATCCAACAAAAAAAACTTGCCAAAAGTTTTGTGCGAGCGAATTCATGTGTTCAGCGTACGCATGTCGCATTTCTGTTTCCGAGTGCACATTTATCAATAAACAGCTGTTCTGGCCATCAGGAGAAAATCTCGATTTTGACATTTTTTCAAATTTTATTCTAAATATCTCGAAATTGGAGTTTATTAAAACTGTAAAACTATGTCACAAATTCTCATTGGCATACGGCCTTACCATTTCTGCGTTCAAATTCGTCAAAAAACGACTTTCTATTTTGTTGATTAATGGAATTTTGAAAAATAATCACGTATTTCTATTAAATTCCATATTTGCAAAGAATTTCTCTTGCGTTGCAAATTATCCGCAGTCTATACTCGTTCCATTTCTGAAGAAATTTCGCCGCTACATCATCAGGTGAAAAAGTCGATTTTCGACATTTCCATATTTTGATTGAAAATATCTCGAAATTGCAATTTTTAAAAACTGTAAAACTATGTCACAAATTCTTATTGGCATACGGCCTTACCATTTCTGCATTCACATTCGTCAATAAATGACGTTGTATTTTAGTCAATTTGTGCAATTTTGACAAATAATCGCGTATTTCTATTAAATTCCACATTTGCAAAAAATTTCTTTTGTGTTACAAATTATCCGCGGTCCATGCCCCTTCTATTTCTGAAGAAATTTTGCGGCTAGCGCATCAGACGAAAAAGTCGATTTTCGACATTTTCGAATTTTAATTGCGAATATCTCGAAAATGCGAAATTAGCAACAGAAACGGACGTCGGATCCGTACTCAGCGACATCGACTCTACTTGACCACATATGTCAATGACTTTACTTCGGTGCGACGGAAACACACACACACACACACAGACACACACACAGACACACACACACACACACATTGTCAACCGTATATATACACCTCGCCGCGCTGAGGCGCGGCGAAAAAATGGTGTGACTTGTAACACTTTTTGCTCTATTTTTGCAAAATTTTATTTTTTTGACAAATTTTAGGCCGTTTGACCCCCCCCCCCCCCACCCTCCTCCCCAAGGGGGCGTGTTGCAGCCTGCCTCAGAGATCATCTTCCGAGGTAGAAGGCCGCTCGTCGCAGCCTTTCAATGCAAATTCGATTCAGCCAGCGCTTACCTGTGGCTGGCGCTGGAGCAGGACAGCGGCCAGTCTCTCGTGACCCAAGGCTGGCACTGGATCGTCGACGGCCAGAAGGTGGCCGCCGATGACGTCGACTGGTGGCCGGGCGAACCCAACGACCAGGGCGGCGGCGCGGGCGAAGACGACGCCGAGAACCACGGAGTACTCTACCCTAACGGCCTCGTCAACGACGCCCATTTCTCCGTCGTCGTCGAGCCGCTCTGCTGGATCACCGGTAGCCCAGTAGCGGACTCTAATCGGCCAAACCGACCCCCGCCCCCCCCCCCGCCCTGCCTCATTACTCCCCCTCCCGGGGAGAAATATTTTGAACGGTAGCACCTCCAAGCAAAAAATTTTCGCCGGCAGCGCTATTTTAGAGCTATTTTCAAACGTAGGAGACCGTAATCGGCAAAAATATTGAAGAAACAATTGGCAATAATTTCGCCTGCTGAGATATTTTAAAATAGTTTTATAACTTTATATTTGCTAAATTGTTTCCCTGCGGCGCAAGAAATTTCAATTCCCAAATCCGGGATCCACCACTGACTGGTACAGTATACTGAGAACGGCTTCTGAACGGAAGACCTGACGACTTTCTGCGCAGCTGAAGCTTGGTTTGCTTGTTGAGTGGACATGACAGCTACAGTATCTGCCATTTGTAAGTGGGTGGCAGCAGGACGGCAGCGAAAGCATTGTGGGTCCTTGCAGAGATGGAGAAGCGAAAGCAGCTGAAGCAGGGCCGGTACAAGCGGCAGCTGGGCGGCAAGCGACGGCTCCCAGTCAAGGCCACCTTTCAGAGGGACGACGTATCTGCCTGTCTCGTCAGGTGAGCGTGGGTAAGGTGGATTCACTTGCCCCTGACGATACAGAGGTTTCATTCGGTGGGACCGCTCCACTTGTGGAATGGGGACACGACTCTGAAACCCAAGGTATAGGCATCCCAATACACAGTGTGCCCATCTCCAATTCTCAGCTGCATGGCCGACTACTACTGCCACGGCGTCAACTGGAGCGAAGCGGACGGCGTGTGCGAGACCACTTCCAGTCAGAGTTTCAACAATGACGACGACGCCAACTTCGATCACTACGCCATGAATCAGGACTTCTTCTGAGCTCTGGGACAGCCACTGTTCTCTATTCTACTCATTATTGCACCTAACAAAACCGAATGACTCAAGAAGACGGTTTCACCAACCTCGTAAGTACTGTAGGTCTGTAGGTACTAAGCAGACGTTGGTGTGTTCTGTTCCTCCCCTGCGTTTTGACTTGGCAATGTAGAAATTCCACCGTGAGTGATGCATGAAAATGGCTGATGTGTGACGCCCGACACGTTGCAAAGCAGCCATTAGAAGGCGATTATTCTGATGGGCTAATGGTACGTACGTCGGTAGCAGGTATGTATGCCGAACGTTCCGCTGCAAGCGCGGACTGCGCTACCTTGTTCGAACTACATAGCTATCGGATAAACGATAACGTTAACGCATTAACACGCGTAAATACAATATTAAGAAGTTTCTGTTCTGACGTACATATGTATCGTTTGAAGGAAACACCGGATGGCCCCATGTCTATGTACCTACAGCGGTCGACATGCGGAAAGCGCATGCATGGTGTTACTCAAACTTGTTGAGTCTCTTGATATCAAAGCGATGTGACCGACTGCTCGGTGGACCGTAGCAGCTATCCTTGACGACGCGCTTCACTTCTCTTTGACACGCCTAACGCGCTGCTGTGCTTCGCATGCGGTCGGCCACTGATTCGGCCTTCTGCGTGCGTGAAGCAGACCTCTACTAAAAGACAACATGCTTGTCGCACAGCACCCCGCACTTCTCCATCTTGTTGCACCTCAATTCCAGTAGAGTACAACCAGCTCCTTAGAGCAGCGTTAGTCTTGCTAACCAGTTAAGCTAAGCTAGTACAAACCGGAAGTTTCTTATAACCTGAGATCAAAGCAAGGCCGGTATACCGGCGACGGCGGCGTCGATTTCAGAGGCAGCGGAGTTTTCCCAGGCGGTCTATTCCTAACGAAGCTCAAACAATACTCTATTGACACTGGTCGTAGTGCTGCCAACTCGCTCTCTTCTTCCGGATCTGCCAGAAGGGCAGCACTCGCCAGCAACGTATTTGAATACGTGAAGTATCACGATCACTACCTAGCTACATACGTACCTAAAATTTCTATATTTTGCACACAATCATCACAGACGACAAGCGTTAGCTGAGTTTCGGTCGCTAGATCGAGACTCCTCAGCCACGAAGTCGGAAGTGCCAGCGCGACCTCATCAGTAGATGACTGGCACTAAGGCGACGGTTCTATTGTGCACAAATTTCATAAATTGCGAATCCTATTCCTACGAACTCCTTTCGACTTGTCATCTCTCTGCTTGTGGGCAGTTCTCTTGTTCGGCTTGCTGCTAGTGCTCGTCGTACTTCTATCTGAACCCACTACCGTTCCTTTGTTCCGAGACACAAGAGCATTCACTGGGAGCTGGCATGCAATGACTAACACTAGCCTGAAGACCGCAACCATTGAAGTTTCCGATGTGGCACTGGTCTACACGGTTGGTGTTATCCCAGTTCACGTGGCAGCCATCTGTTTCAACCTTCTGGTGGTGGCCATCACAATCGTGAAGTTCTCACAACTGGGAGACTACAAATTGTTCACTCTGAACGTCGCCTGTGCCGACCTCTGCATCTCAATAGGAATGCTGGCGTCAGTAACTGCGCTGCTGACTGGCAACGATTCAGTGGGAGCTGTGGCTGGTTGTTTGGCTATTGCCAACGTGGCTCTGTGCTGCTTTCCTCTCGTTCTGATATCGGCTAGTCGGATGTTCGTCCTCTCATACAACAGTCTTTATCAGCGATACTTCACGACCTGGAAGGTTGTCCTGTACATCATTGTAGTTGACACTCTCCCGTTTCTCATGGCCATTCCCATTGGCACGGTGTTTGGGAATTTTGACGTATTCTTGGGAGAAGAAGGCTATCTTACTTTCTTTGACCGGAACGACCCTAATTCGCGTCTTATGAAGGTCTATTTGGCCGTTTTCAATCTCTCCTGCCTTCTTGCTGTGACGGCCTCCATTGGCATGGCTCTGAAAACTCTCGTGACACTCAGGTGGGAAAGAATCCGACGACGACGACGACGACGACGACGACGACGACGACGACGACGACGACGACGACGACGACGACGACGACGACGACGACGACGACGACGACGACGACGACGACGACGACGACGACGACGACGACGACGACGACGACGACGACGACGACGACGACGACGACGACGACGACGACGACGACGACGACGACGACGACGACGACGACGACGACGACGACGACGACGACGACGATTATCATGTACAATAACCTTATTCCCTTACGCATAGTTTAGAAGGCACGCAGCTCGCCTGAGCGCCAACCCGGAGCTGCGCGCTCGGGCGCAGGCGACGCGGATGTTGATGAAGTCGACGCTGCTGCAAGCGATGGCAGTGTTGCTGGCTCAGAGCCCTCAACTGATGGTGTACGTCGTTTGGAATTTCTTCCCTGAGACAGGTTTCGTGTTTCTCCGCTACTACTCTCCCAATGTGGATGCAGCCCTCTTTGTCGTCCACTCAGCCAGCGCTTTGCTGGACCCCCTATTCACGTTGGTCATTGTCAAACCCTACGGACGCGCGTTGGCCGAATTCTGTCGTCGGGGACACTCATGATATGATGTATTAATTTCAATTACTACAGGATTTGAGGTTGTTCGGCTACCGTGGCGCTGTCTCCGTTCGGTATCACGGCATTGTGTGTGTGTATGTGAGACACACTCAAACGCAACGGGACCCGACCAGGAGTGGCCTGGGATGGGCAGTCAGGTCGGCAGTGAGTAGACATGGTCATCTCAGACTCCTACCGCCAGAACACTGTTCAACCACGGACGCATTGGCTTGGCGGTATCTGAGGCTAGCGTTGCAATACGTTTCCGTGGTCACACACATGCGATGCACTGCCACCCTATTAGGTTTTCCATCCCGCGTTTCTCCATTAGTGGTCAGCGTTGGCGCAAATGCACAAGGTTTCACGTGAAAGGACGAGAGCCTATAATATCTGTTTTGAGGTTTCTCTGGGTCGGGATTATGCGAAATGAATCACCACAAACGAGCGACTCGCCGTCTTCTTCCTTGAGGCTAAACAACATGCTATGTTGACCTTTCTGTCACACTGAGAAGCTGTCATTTCTGCCTCAGCAGTAATTGAACCTAGCGGCCAGTGGAGTAGGGCTGAAGAGAGAGGATTCAATGGATTTGGACGATATTTTGGCCGGATTCATTCTGGGTATCCCCACTGCAATATATCTCGTCACATACGTTGTCATAATGTTGGGAATCTATCGGGTCTCCAAGAAGCAACCAACCTTTCTGCTGATGTTGAGCGGCTGCGTGGCTGACTTCATGACGATGTGCCTCTTTCTGCTGTTGAGCGCCGCCATCGTCGGCAGAGGACACTTTGAAATCTTTGAGCACATCCCGCCCAGATACAACCAGCTTCTGTTCGCCCTCTGCGTCCAGCCTTCCATCTGCCACTACGTTCTCCTGGCTTACAACAGGAGTTGCGCCATTCTGCTACCCAAGAACTTCAATAGTAGGTGCTTTCGTGAATGTATCCTCTGTGTAAATAGAAGAATACAGGCTATATTGCTTTGTAGCGATGTTCACCCATCGTTGGTGTGTCTTCTATTGCGCCCTTACCTGGGCTGTGGCCGAAGGGTTTAACACCTTCAAATACAGCTATTTCTGCGACGACTGTTACTTCGCGTATGACACGGGCTTTTATGGGCCAAAGCCGGTCAACAGGACGGCCTACGCCACCTCTGGTGCGGCACACGCTGACATGTACTTTGGCAGCTTCACCCTGCTCGGATCATTGCCGCCCTACGTCGTTCTTATTCTTGTGGTGGTCTTCGTACCGCCCATCCGAAAGGTATGAGATCACGACGACGACGACGACGACGACGACGACGACGACGACGACGACGACGACGAGGGAGCCAAGAGTGCGGCATCCGACGGAACTCAGCTGGGCACGGACTCCGGCGACAGGGATCCCGTCAGGCGGCTCCTGGCATCCGCCTAGTCAGCGGTGCCAACTGCACCTACCACTTCGAGAGCAGCCCCTACCAACAAGGGCCATGGAATGCAGCTGGGATAGGGGGCGGTCAGAGAGCAAGGGACAGCGCCCGCGGCAACAACATCAGCGCGTGGCCGCCCAGACAGTCGGTGGGGGAGGAGGAGGGCATTGGGACAGAGGCCGGCTTCGTGCTGGCCATCATAGGACTGGGCCCAGGGATCATCTACATCCCCGCCTACCACCCCAGAAGCCAGTTTCCCGTCGCGTGGTCCTTCTGAGCCCCTTTGGATACGGACTGGTGGGGACCATTGGGCAAGCGGTCGTCCGCCACAAGGCCCCCTCCCATCTCCCTCAATAGCCGAAGAAGCATTCCGACCGAGGGCCACGGGCCTGCCCTTCTGATGGAGACGACTACGCCCTCTCTCCGCTGTCCCTGGAGCCCCGGCGCAAGGGACTGCTGCTCCCCCTAAAAAGGGCCGCCGGATCCTAGAACGGCCTCGACAGCAACAACAACAACAACAACAACGACGACGACGACGACGACGACGACGACGACGACGACGACGACGACGACGACGACGACGACGACGACGACGACGACGACGACGACGACGACGACGACGACGACGACGACGACGACGACGACGACGACGACGACGACGACGACGACGACGACGACGACGACGACGACGACGACGACGACGACGACGACGACGACGACGACGACGACGACGACGACGACGACGACGACGACGACGACGACGACGACGACGACGACGACGACGACGACGACGACGACGACGACGACGACGACGACGACGACGACCGTATCTGTGCATCGTTCCAGTCGTTAGAGGCCGGCGGTAGCGCAAATCTCCAGTACCGCCTCTTCGTCGTCTGCTTCATCAACAGCGGTCTCTACACCGCTGTCCTCGTCTACGCATTCTTCGGTTTCTTTGTCACGAAGTGGCAGAATTTGGCTTGGAACGTGCTCCTGCTTCACCTCAGCTCCACCAACGGTCTCCTCCTGCTGATGTTTAGTGGACTACTGCGCAAAGAGGTGGCGACCATTCTCAGAGTCTTGAAGAAGGGAAAGAATGTCGCACAGAAACCTCTCGCTAAGACCAAGTCGCAGCAGTCGCTCCGGCCGCCGCAACGCCCACGGCAGGCCTTCTGAGCTACTGTTGTTGAAGGTTACGAACAGTATTGGTCGATTCTGTTATTGTAAACTAACTCTTCGTCTAGCGTTGTGCATCTGCTGTAGTTCGCTCCTAGGTACTTGCGCTTAATTTCTGTCGTACCGCTCCAAGCGACGGCGCCTTTGCTGACCAAGAAGGCCCGCTCCGCTTCTGACGGTTTACCTCGTCGCGAAACCATTTCCGTGTAATATGGTACGTGTTTTCGTGGGATGTCTCCGTTGTGGACTCCGCCAGCGTTTCTTAGCCATCCGCGCCCATTTTACCCCATCTTCGCCACACTGACCTTTGACAAGCTGAGCATAGGGCTAGCGTGGACCCATGGGCTACCCCCACTGTTCAGATACAGATCTTATTGGATCCCGCGCTTCTCCATTAGCCAGTGTTGACGCAAATATCGAGCGGAGAGAAGTCCCACAAGTATCCCCAGAGGTCAAGGCAACTACTCAGGGGTTTCAAAGGCCGACATTAATATTGTCCCAGTCGGACAGAGCCTACGTGCAGCAGGAAAGTTCCCTATAACCTCGATATCCAGGAACTCTTTATTAGTTTGTGAACAAAATAGCAACGCTAGTCCCCAGTACCCATAACTAACATAGCACTGTTTTGAGGTTTCCGTCTCCCAACCTACATTCCATGAGACTCCGATTGGGTAAAATGAATCACCGCAAATGAGTGTCTCGCTCTTGCCACGTCTAGGAACCTGAACAACGTCCTAATTTCCTTTCTGTGAGGCTGTCGTTTCTGTTTCCGGCTGGAAGGAAACCCAACAGAAAAAACTTCCATGGATTCGGACGATATTTTGGCCGGGTGCATTCTTGGTATCCCCACTTCAATATACCTCTTCGTATCCGTGTTCATAATGTTGGGATTGTATCGCGTCTCAAAGAAGCACCCAACCTTTCTGCTAATGTTGAGCGGCTGCGTGGCTGACTTCATGACAATGTGCCACTATCTGTTGCTGAGCGTAGCCATCGTCGGCCGAGGACACTTTGAAATCTTCGAGCGCATCTCGCCCAGGTACAACCAGCTTCTGTTCGCCCTCTGCGTCCAACCTTCCATCTGCCACTACGTTCTCCTGGCCTACAACAGGAGTTGCGCCATCCTGCTCCCCAAGCAGTTCAACGGCAAGCAGACCTACCGTAAATACTCAAATAGAACCCTCCCCCCCCCCCTGCACTGCGGCCTTGGAGAGCATAACACAGAAGTTCGGGGAGGGGGGGGGGCTTATTCGTATGTACATATTTATGGTAGCATACATAACTTACGTGTTTAGTTTGGTAGCACATAGGCATCCACTGCAAAAGTAAGCGAAAGCGATCTTTGCTGCGTTGCAGCCATGTTCACCCATCGACGGTGCCTCTTCTATTGCGCCTTCACTTGGGCGGTGGCAGAAGGCTTCAACGCCTTCAAATACAACTACTACTGTGACGACTGTTACTTCACGTACAACACGAGCTTGTATGGCCCAATGCCGGTTAATGAGACCGCCTATTTCGTCTCTGGGGCGTCACACGCTGACATGTACTTTGGTAGCTTCACCCTGCTTGGATCTTTTCCACCATACGTCGCGCTTATTCTTGTGGTGGTCTTCGTACCGCCCATCCGAAAGGTGAGACGACGACGACGACGACGACGACGACGACGGCGACGACGACGACGACGACGACGACGACGACGACGACGACGACGACGACGACGAGGAGCATTTATTTGCACCGTTCCAGTCGCTGAAAGCCAGCGGCAGCGCCAATCTCCAGTACCGCCTCTTCGCCGTCTGCTTCATCAACTGCGGCCTGTACACGGCCATCCTCATCTACGCCTTCTTGGGCTCCTTCGTCACAAAGTGGCAGTCGCTGGCCTGGAATGTGGCCCTGCTTCACCTCAGCTCCACCAATGGTCTCCTACTGCTGGCGTTCAGCGGACTGCTGCGCAAAGAGGTGGCGGCCATTCTCGGAGGGTTGAAGAACGGAAAGGTCGGGCAGAAGCCAATCACCCAAACGGCGGCTTCTCAGCACCAGCATCGTCCACTACGACGCCCGCGACAGGCCTTCTGACCTGAGAGGTCTATTACCTGGGAGGAAGGGTAGTGACGAACAGTGATGTACGCATCTGTGTCATTGTTAGTAGCATTCTCGTTGTTTTCTTTGCCTCAGACCGGCAACGCAACGCCACAGCTAGAGCGGCTCGACGACGCGAACGTCGCATCGTCGATTTCCAGAAGACTGCGACTACGCTGGTCGTCATCAGCGCAAACTTTCTCGTGGTGTCACTGTCGCGCGTTCGCCTGTTGAACTTAGCTGTTTGAAGACTAGGCGCGTACAATGTATCAATTCCAGAAGGGCCGTTGCTACGCTCGTATAGTACACACCTAAACCAGTTAGTGTTGCTCGTTTGGCGCTATGCTGTCTTTTCTTTCGAGAATGAAGATCCTTTTAGAATTGAGAGCACCTCTGAAAACACCTCTGAGCGGCATCTGTTCCACGATAAGTTACCAGATATTTCCAAAAGAAGGGTGTTTTCCACAAGGCGGCACAATTCTATCATTGTGGCCTTCACAATATCGCCATTTTCACAATCTTTCTTGTTGTTGTTGTTGTTGTTGTTGTTGTTGTTGTTGTTGTTGTTGTTGTTGTTGTTGTTGTTGTTGTTGTTGTTGTTGTTTGTTGTTGTTGTTGTTGTTTTTTTTTTTTGTTGTTTGTTGTTTGTTGTTTGTTGTTTGTTGTTGTTGTTTGTTGTTGTTGTTGTTGTTGTTGTTGTTGTTGTTGTTGTTGTTGTTGTTGTTGTTGTTGTTGTTGTTGTTGTTGTTGTTGTTTCTCTGGCAGGCTTTGCCGACAGGAAGCTGTATGTGCGTCTTTGCCAACACAAGGCATTTCGCTTCTTGAAAATGATGCTTTCTCCAAACGCAGCCCAAGTAAAAGATAGCGGACAGACCGTTCGCCCACGACAACGCTTCGCTCGCTCGCGAAGTTACTATTGTTTAATTCTGGAAAAGGGTCACGCACACCGCTCACGTGGCAGGAAAATATAATGGATCTATGAGGAAATGTGGAGGAAATGTTTGGCCTGCAAATGGACGTTTCTGGCTTGTGTAACTAAATGCAGAGGTTGCCACAAGGAAAGTTGTGTGACTACAGTACAGTACAGCACTACAGGCAACTACAGTAGTAAGTCGACTTGCACAATGGGCGGTTCTGTTTTGTATTACTGGATGCTCAGCAAGTAAATGCTAAATGTCGCCGTATATATAAGGAAAGTCGCAAAAAGCCACGGAATCCGGAATCCATTAGGCGACCAGAGTTGCAAGTCGTCGTCAAGAGTGAGCTCATTCATCACTGTCAGATCGCCAAAAGGAGTGGTCAACGTCGTCAAAAGTGACAACACTGCAGATTCAGAGAACCCATTCTGTTAACGCCAAAGTTTGAAGCTGTACCCCTACCGTAACCCAGCAAAATGGACAACCTGACGACCAACGTGACGGAAACCGTATTCCGTGGTGGCCGCAGGGACGTCAGCTGGCAAAGGGTCCTGTTCTTTTATCTCTACATGGCCCTGAACACGGGTCAGGGCGTGCTGATGACAGGCGGCAACGTGTTGATCCTGGCCGCCGTCGCCTCCACCAAGGCTCTGCGCGAGAGGAAGGAGATCGTCGTGCTCACTCTGCTCCCGGTGGCCGACCTTCTGTACGGCGCCTGCACTCTGGTCTTCTTCGGCAACGTGCACCTCAGTGCGTAAAGCCAAAGCATCAATGATTCCCCCCCCCCCCCCCCTCCCCCACCCACCCAACCCACCTTTACCCCCCACTACAACATGTCCACATATGTACTCGCTACCGCAGGCATGCTCGGCGTTAGGTGGGGTCGCCACCGTCTCTTTCGCCAATCGGTGCTCCACTGCCTGCTGCTGCGACCGGAACACGTGCTGCACAATGTGGCCAAGCAGGCCATGGGCATCGCCCTGCTCTTCGTCAGCTCACAGCACATCTTCGCCGTCACCTACTTCTCCAGGTGCGCTAGAGTTGCGAGTATAGGCTACAGAAGAATTCAAATTCTGCTCAGGTACATGAAGTTGGACAAGAACTACGGCCTGAACGCGCTGACAATGTTCTGCTCTTTCATCGTAGGCAGCTACTTCGCCGGCGTCGCCATAGGATATCTGTCCGGTCCGCTGCGCTACGGCTTCTGCAGCTCGTACACTGCGCTGCCAGGGTAGAGCTCTTGTTCTTTACTGTAAATAGACCACGCCACGCGGCCACGCAGGACGCCACCATTGCAGCTAGTACTTCACTTTCACGGACGTCGTCAGTTGCGCGGGCGGCCTGCTTAGCGTGGTCCTCTACGTCACGCTCCTTCTTGTCTACAAGCGTCTCATGGCCATAGTGGCCGCCTGCCGCGTCGGAGGGGCCGAGTTGGAACGCAGACGCCTGCGGCGTCTCCACGCCACGGTAGCGGGCGCGTGCGTTGTGGCGCGTGGCGTGGCTACCAAACGCGATGTCTTATGCAACTCAGGTTGGCGTGGTGTGCGTGTTCACGGTCACGTGCCACGTGGCGCCCTTCACGGCCGTCCTGGCGACGCGCCACCTGCCGCTGCTGAGTCGGCGCTGGACGGCCACCATCTGGTTCTACTCCTGGTTCTTCGTGGGCGTCAACTGCCTCTCCAACCTGTTCATCTTCGTCTGGAAGCTGCCCGACATTCGCAGCGCCGTCCTACGGCTGGCCAGCTGCGGTCTGTGGGGCGGCGACAGCTCCCAGTCGCAGACGACGCTCCAGCTGAGTCGAGCTCGAGGCGCCACCATGCGCGGAAGCCACACGCGCCTGCGTCACCAGAAGCAGCCCCCGATGCGCAGCAGCGTGTGGGCCGTGCGCACCCATGACGGCCTCGCGACGCCGCGTCGTCCCAACAACAAAGTCGGTCCAGGCCCGCAGCGATGGGCGCACCCCGTGAGCCTGGCCACCCTGTAGCAAGCGACGCTAATTCTGTACGTTTGAGCGTCCAAAGGTGTGCGCCACGACTATTTTGCGTGTACTGTCCGTTTTGTTGTCGTGGTAGGACGCGTGTTGACAATAGGCATACAGTAGGATAGGAGTGAGCTGAGCAATAGGGCAAGCCAAACCATATGCCGTGAGCGAATTTGGAGCGTAGGTGAGCTCATCGTTCACTCACTCATGTACATAATAGCGGGTCGTTCACTACACCTATAGCTTTAATAGACGTCTATGTGGAGAGATAGAATTCGTGCACGTCGCAGGTACAAGTTTATTTATCTTTACCTCCTGTCTATGAAGACTCCGATGCTGCCCCGTGTAGTTGGATGAGTGGGTTATGCGGATCTGAAATGTGTTCTTCGTTGACTTTGTGTTGTTGAAGTTTTGTTAGCCGTGGTGCGCTATGCTGTGATAATTGGTTATGATACCGGTAAACTGAAAGCATGGTACCTGATAGATATGCTGGGTCAGCCGTTATCGTTCGCTGTCTCTGTGTCGTCCAAGAGTCTACTTTGCTAGAGCTTTGCTTCGCAATGGACCTAATTGTTCGCATTCCGACTCTCAACGAGTTAAGTGATTATTCTTCATGTTTCCTCTTGTGGGGCGTACCGTATGGTGTACGTATTCAAACGGGCTACATAGTCGCCATTGGTTGCCGCCATTGCCAAATTCGTATCCAGAGCGACAGCGCACCACCATATTGCATAACGCACTAACGGCTCTAATTCTATCCATGTGGTTGTGGCTCAAGTGCTGCCTATGGTGCTGTCACACAAAGACAAAGAAGGCGACAGCTAAAGAAAAGTTAAGCTGATTGAACCAATGAGAATGTTGCTACAGTATCCGTACTTCTTTCGATCGTGTCTCTTGCTTGATATGAGGAGTCTGCAAGGCATCCGTCTAGTACTTGTTGTACTTACGGCACTTACTTTACTGTACTTGCTCTAGCAGACTTGTAAGACGGAAATGTTCTGTGATGAATTGGGCAAACCAAAGGTCGTTATTGAATACGTGAAGTATCACGATCACTAGTTACCTAATTTCTATATTTTGCACGCAATCATCACAGACGACAAGCGTTAGCTGAGTCAATAGACAAGCGTTAGTGCGTTATGTAATATGGTGTTTCGGTGCGCTGTCGCTCTGGCGATTGCCTATGGCGGCGGCACTCTGACGACTATGTAGCCAGTTTGAACACGTCGCCATACGGTACGCCCCACAAGAAGAAACATGAAGAATAATCACACTCGTTGAGGTCGGATACGAACAGTAGGTAGCTTGCGAAGCAAAGCTCCAGCAAAGTAGATTCTTGGACGACACAGAGACAGCGAACGATAACGGCTGACCTAAGCATGTACGTTGTATTAGGTACCATGCTTTCAGTTACCGGTATCATAACCAATATCACAACATAGCGCATCACGGCTAACAAAACTTCAACAACACAAATAGACAGAGAACGCATTTCAGATCCGCAGTAAACCCACTCATCCAACTACACGGGGCAGCATCGGAGTCTTCATAGACAGGAGGTAGAGATAAATAGACTTGTACCTGTGACGTGCACAAATTCTGCTCTCTACTTCCACATAGATGTCCATTAAAGCTATAGGTGTAGTGAACGACCCGCTATGTACCTGAGAGTATATACGTAACTGAACGAAGAACATACATCCATCGTCTTCATACCGCCCAACCCGCCCA